>JAOWBL010069701.1:0-58741 GCA_028564865.1 Zenarchopterus dispar
TATATATATATATATATATATATATAAAATGCTATACACCATTTTGAGTCATAAATTTACTGCTGATATATTTAAACATAAATCATAAATACACACACAAACCTTTCCCCCTTGATGTGCTCTACTTTCCACACCCTCCCCTGTTGGATGTTGTAAAGATGGTGCTCCTCAGTGGTGCAGCAGAGCGGTGGTTACAGAAGTGGGTACATGGGATGTGTGTATCAACAGGACTTTACATGGAGACCAGACGTCACAGAAGACAAAATAGTGGGTACTTCACCATATGCCATGGATAAGTTGAATGGTTAAATGAATTATTGTGAAACAAATGGAAAATATAACAATAAAAATAAACAATCTGGGCTAACTGCTGTAATGCTCGCCAAATGGCTAACCTCCACCACAGCATGCACCACCACCTTTTCTGAATAATCATTTAACATTTTCACAGACCGACGTTCACCCTCACTCCAGCGCTCCAAAACTCTATGGACTTCAGTTCCAGTCCTGTCTGGGGTGCCATTTCTTCTTTCCTGCTGTTCAAATTCTCCTTTCCCTCAGAATTCAAGTTGCTGGTGTCGGTTTGATCTTGTTTGATAATGGGTGGCTTGCAGATATTTGACCTTTGGAAATTCAGAACCACTATTCAAATCCTCGGCATTCTATGAACTTTACCCTGCAGTGGTACTCTTGTCGCTCTAGGGGGTTTAAGGGGTCTAAGAAGTAAATCTTGATTTTTTTGTGTCACTTTATCAAGTGCAGAGAATATAATGATAAAACTGCTTGCAGATGTAAAAAAAAAAAAGAAAAAGAAAGAAAGGAAAGCTTCATAAGTTGTCTAATCTTATTTTGCATGTTGAATAACTTCATGTACGTTGCTGGGACTTATACTACTTTTTGCCTTTTCTCATCCATTAACTTTTTTTGAATCCTCAGCTCTGATCCATGTGACAGTGCTTCTGTTTTGGTTGATGATAGCAGCAAGATGCTGGTTCATCTCCAGTCTCTGCAGCCGCTGCTCAACCTGCGATTTGCCCGTCAACTGCTATTTTCTCAGAACTGGCACATTAACAGCAGCTCTTTGTGTAGTGTTTTCTCCCTCTTCAACAGTGGTCACCTTCACAGTGGTTGCTGCAACAGTCACAAATAAAAGTCTTACTTGAGATTGCAAACATTTCCACACTAAATTCATATTCTACATTTACACTTTGATTCTTTTTTTTTTTTATTAATATTGCACAACAGGTGGTTGCTGGGATACATTTTAAAGAGAGCCACTCTTTCTTGAGTCCCACTAGAGAGTATGTTAAAACTTATCAAATATTAATTTTTCATTTCAATTCTACATTCATACTTTGATTCTTGCGATTTTGGAATTGGAATTAGTTTATTATCACCAATAATAAACTTTCCCTGTTCATTTTTTGCAAAGTATGTCTCCTTTTCATGTTTTTGGGCAAAATCTTCTTTAATAATGCCTTTAATATAAGTTGAACAAGAGAAAAAAAAAATATTTTCAAATGATTTTTTTTCCAGAATGCAGTCTTTCAGAACCCACAACAGGCTAAGACATAAAAGTATATCAATGTCAGATTTGACAAACCTTGGACCCAGAATTGTTAATTCAATCATTATCCCTGAAATAAGGATTTATTTAATAGAAGTCAGGGTGAGGTGGATGAACCAATATTTCTGCCTCCTTAAATTGACAACCTGAGTCATAAACATTTCTGTTTGATGCTGAGGATGGTCCCAGGGATCCGACAGCTATTGAAACAAACCCCACATTTTACTATGGGCCAAACAAGGCAGGCTAAACAAGATCACATTCTAGTCCCCTGACTGATTTCTCAAAGGATTTTCAAAGTAAAAGGTCACTGGCCAGATCCACACACACACACTCACGACCACATTGCAAAGCCATGATGCAGAAATCCTTCTTTTGGCTTGTTTGTCTTTTATAAGAAATATGTGAACAGACTACACATTGTGTTTGTTTTGCAATCAGCAGCCCTCACTTCCCTGCAGGATTAATAATAGCTCACAGCTGACACACATCTGTCCATTCCTTTCTTGTGTTCTCCACCTCCAAGGTCTTTCCTACTTTGTGTCAATACCTATTGTGGATTATCTCCTGGCATCTTGTTGCACAGTTCACCTGCATCTATTAGAGCTAACTGGCTTCCAGCTGTGTCCGCTGATCACGACTCTAATCTGTGATTGATGCTACATCACATGTTTTAAACATGCAGTGATGTGACTCAACCTGCAGCTGCAGTATTTGTGCCAGTGAACAGGTTCTTGGAGCAAGTAGAGAACATCCAAAAACAGAAATCATATGGGTATATGACCATTTTTCATTTCTTTATCGGTTTCACACATTTCACACAATATGTATTTCAGCTGAAGTTTGTGCACTAGATTACTATTCCAAAATACAAATATGATAAAGTCGGTGTGGGTTTATTTACATTTGCTGGAGACACACTGTTGTTGTCATCCACATACACTACTGGGTCCATTCACAGAGTGAAAACATATTATATACACTAATTGGCCACTTTATCAGGTGTACCTGTTAAATTGGTTGTTGATACTAATCAGCTATACACATGGCAGCAGCTTGGTTCATTAGGCATGTAAACATGGTGATCATCTGAAGGTCAAACCACGCATCAGGATGGATGAAAAAGCTGGTTTAAGTGATTTTAAACCAAGTGGCAAGATTCTAACTTCCATGTTGGGGGTTGGGGAGCATTTTGTGGAACCACATGAGATGAAACTATAAATTAAATTGAAAATTCAGCAATACAGTTCAACTTGTTCCAAAGTAGTACAATTAATACAAAGCCATTAAAATAATAATTATTATTATTGGTTTGCTAAGGAAACCAACATATTTCATCAAAACGTTTTTCAATACAAATCCCCTGTCCTGAGCAAGCACCAAGTGACTGCAGAAAGAAAAACTTCCCTCTAACGGATAGAAACCTCTGACAGAACCAGCCTCAGGGAGGGCGGTCATCTGCCTCGACTGGTTGGGACTTGAGAGGACAAGAAAGGGGAGAGAACAAAAACAGGAGACCAGGGACAGCTGCTAGGAAGAAGCAACACAGGTTAATAACAATAGCAATTATGTCACTGGTAAAGTTGGAGTAGAAGAGAACAGTGTGAAGAGAGGTTCATCATGGGAGGTCTTCCACCTATACCAACATAACTAGGGAATGTTTCAGGGCACCTGAGGATGCCCTAATGATAAGCGTTATCAAAAAGGAAGACTATTTTTGGAGTTCTACAAGTGAAGGTAGAGAGGGTGTCTGCTTCCCAAACACAAACTGGCAGCTGGTTCCAGAGTAGAGGAACCTGATAACTGAAGGTTCTACCTCCCTATTCTACTTTTAGTAACTGCTTCTGAGAGAAAAGGGCTCTGCTTGGAAAATGCTGACCTATAGGTTCTTTAGGATATGGTGGGGCTTGGTTATTAAGAGTTTTATATATGAGGAGAAGAATTTTAATATAACATAGAGATGATGATAAGAAGGTAAAACTGGGGAAATATGATCTCTCCTGCTCGCTCTAGTCAGAACCCCGGCTACAGCAATCATTTCAAGACCCTTCCAAGCAGATGTCTGCTGGGATCTGCAGCCAATCAGCATGCAGTGCTTGTAGGCTTACCCAGCTGCATTGGGTCTAAACCCACTTCTTAATTACCTACTTCTCATTTAATCAGATGCTGAGACTGGGCACTAGGCTGTAATTAACTCATCTATATTTTCCTTTTCATGTTGATGGTCAGCAAATGTGATGACTAATTTCATACGCTCATAATTATCATAATGAAATAGAAAAAAAACCCAGAACCTATAATCTCGAAGGAAGAGGAAAACTTTAATGCTTAATCTTACAGTTTTTCAGTTGGTTGACAAGTGCACATTTTTTTTTTATCATACTATGTCTCCTTTTAATATAGCTTTTGCTTATTCAACATACCTCTGTTCGTTGTATGCCGCAGACATACATCTGGGGTAAATATGTTGTAATTTTCAGAACCCTGGTGACTGCCACAGCATGTTTTTTACTGGTGGCAATGCTACAACTGACAAGGTTTTCCTTGTCTCCCGTCACCCGCTGAGTGGCTACTTCCCCCTCTGTCCTCTCTCTTTCCCTCTACGTCCTACAAGCCCTGCAGTTCTTCAGTGACCTTGATTAGCCTGTTTCGACTTATTTCTCTGTCCCACTTTTTTGCCACACACAGTCTCTGCTTCCAAAGCCCATTAAGGATTTGTTTTCCTCCGACGAGTGTGTGGCTGATTAAGTAGAATTACTTTCTGGCATACTTTCAGCCTCTCGACTGAATCATCCCCTGTCTCATCTCATATTACTTTTTCTGCCACCATACCCCTCTTGCTTTTTTAGTATCCATATTGTGCTTACTTTCAGTCATTTATTTTAATTTCTGGTTTCTCTGGAGTAGTTTTGCACTAAGCATTGTTACAAAATCCTGCAAATATTTATGAATGACAAAGGCTGAGAATCATAAGGACAGACTTCCTAAAAATAAGCTGATTTGCCTCAAATGTTTTTTGATTTGTTGAGCACCTGGTGCCTTGCTGATGAACCACACCTATGACTCCTGAACTCACACAGCTTCTGCCTCTCATCACAGATGTTTTCAACATGTTAACAGTTCTGCATTTTCAACATTTTCAATCTCATCACTTCATATCCTGGTCAGGTACATTGTTATGGGCGTCAAGTGATCCAAGATCCAAGATCCAAGATCATTGGATTGTTGGGATTTTCCTTGTAACACTGTTTTATCTTTACCCTACAGTGTGAAGCGCCTCGAGGCAACTTTTGTTGTGAATTGGCTCTATATAAATAAAATTGAATTGAAAATTGAAGTGAAGGAAGAGGGCTCGAAGTGCTGATCCTCACCAACCAAAACTGTCCCTTCAGGCATGGGATGTCACTTCTCTTGCAGGGATAAAGCCTGAACTTGTGTGTGATGCTCAGAGGTACTTCTTAAATATAGTCAGGTTCACTCAACACAGAGAGCGGGTTCTTGTATCAATCTCCTCGAGAGGGGCTGGTGGTGGAAATGGTGGGAGGCTTTGGGCTTCAGTGGGTTTACTTATACCTCCCCGGTTTGGACTCCATTCTGCAGTGGAAGATTGTCTCCTTGCACTTTCGGGTTGAGGAGTGGGTTCTATCTGTTGTTTGTCCTTTTGCACCAAAAAGTACATTTGGAATATGCAGCCTTCTTGCAGTCTAAGTTGGGTGTGCTGGAAAGTGCTCCAAAAGGATAACATGTTGTTCTATGGGAGCTTCAAAGCTCTTGTTGCTAAAGACAGTGTTTACCATAAGGAACAGCACCTCCAAATCAGAGACTATGGTTATCAGTTGGAATGGACTCTCCAGGTTGGGAGTGAAGTGTTGCTTCAAGCGGAGGAGTTTACATATCTTGAAGTCTTGTTCATGAGTTAAATCTTCAGCAGGGCTGAAGATTGGCAGGCAGATAAGGGTGGCATCTGTAGTAATGTGGGTTCTGTATTGGTCTGTTGTGGTGAAGAGAGTTGAGACACATGGCAAGCCTTTCTGTTTACAGCTCAGTCTGCAGTTGTACCCTCACCTATGGTCAAGAACTGTTGGCAGTAACTGAAAGAATAAGATCAAAGATACAAGTAGCTGAAATTAGTTTCCTCCATATCGTGACTGGACTCTCCCTAAGAGACAGGCTGAAAAGTTCAATCATCCAGGAGATACTTGGAGTAAAGTCACTGCTCCTCCATATTGAAAGGAGCCAATTGAGATGGTTTTATAACTTATGGAAAAGATTGCCCCTGGAAACCAACCAGGTGGAAGGCCTAAGGTAGATTCCTGACACACTGAAGAGATCATGTCTCCTGGCTGGCCCGGGAAGGCTTTAATACTCCCCTGGAGAAACTGGAGCAGGTGGCCAAGGAGAGGAAATATGAAAGTCAACAATGAACCACAACAACAAGCAAGACTACAGCTGGGCATCTCTGTCCAGTAAATCATCTTGCCTATGGATTATGTTGTCTTTCAGTCACTTCTTAGAAAGGATTTTCTGTAAACACCAGTGCAAAAACAGGCACAACTGTTTAAAGTGTGATACAATGCAAACAGTTAGAAACCATTAACAGCCAAGAAGCTGAAAAGCTAAACTAGTCTTTACTCAAAAATCAAGGATTGTCTTGGTGTAATAATCAGTAAAATTCATTGCTTTTTTTCTCTCTCGCTAATCTGCAACACATTTAGTCACTTTGTAATTGCCATTCCTTCTTCCAACATTTTTAAAGACATTCTGACTTTTCTGATTATTTTTTCGCCCTCATGATTTTATTTAATCTTTTTTCAAAAGTTAATCTAATTTACTGAGATTTTAATGAAATGTCTGTGACTTACTTTGGTCAAAATAGAGTAGAAAACCTTAAATGTCATTCTACAAGAACAACAGAATTTCAGTTGTCTTCCCAGGTTCATGACTTTGCCATCGCACAGCAAATATATAAATGCTAATGTTACAAATAAATAAACAAATAAAGAAAAACAATAATAAGAGAGGGTAGAGGACAATAAGATGAGGACAGCCCGAGATGTACTTCTAACCTACAGATATTTATTAAAAAAAAATTCAAAAATAGAAAAGCCATAGAGAATTAACATATTCATAATAACAACAACTGAAGGACAGAATATGATTTGCAATCTTCGAGCGAAGGTCTTGAATCCATAAAACATATTCAGACCAACCCTACCTAATAAGTGTACCTTCAAATATGCCACATTATGCTGCTCACGCAAAAAAGAATTGATTTGAAATGCTTTTATGAACCTGAAGGTGAAGATGTTAAAAATTAGATTCACCCTTATTCCTGTCATGGTGATGTGAGCATTCACATGGTGCCACGTGTGTGACCATGTGTGTGCCACTGCTGTTTACTGGTGTGTGTTTCCGTGATTCACAGCCTCTTGTCCTTAATGCTGACCGCTGTGTCTTTCTCTCCCGATTTACCCTCCTAAATACCACCTGTCAGTCAAAATCTCTATTACACACTGCCCTACACATGGCTCTGCGGGGGTCTTTGAACACAAGTCTATGTTTGTATAAACATATGAAGGTGAGAGGAGAGTAATTAACCTCTTCCTTTTTCTTTATTTTTTCTTTTTCGCTCCTGGAGCACAAGTGTAGACTCAAACTGTGCTGGTAATGATCCTAAAGGACACAAACAGAGCAATGACATGAACTCAGATGGGGTCAGGTGGTCCACACGTCACCTTAAAACACTCATGTCCACCATCTGGTGCCTCAGTAAATATCAGATGTGTCACTTCATTTTCTGTTTGCTTGGACCATCAGCTGGAGGAGGGTGTGACCCTTGGTGGTATTTGAAAAAGGCTAAAAATAAAAAGGCTTTAAAAAAGAATATGGAAAATTAAGAAAGGATGACTCAACAAGTCATTAAGCCAAACTGAAATATAATATTCTCATATTGCAGTTTAGGGCTTCAAGGATAATTCTGGCTCATTTAATCTGGCATTTATAGTATTTCCCAGTAATGTGGCCATTATAGCTCCACTTTCGGCTCTCCACCTCCTTTGGAGAAATAAGTCGTACGAAGGGACCCATATTGAACAAAGAATCACAGCAATTTGTTAAAATGCCAGACTATTCAATTTATTGATTCATCTGAGGGTAAACCACTCCTCACCCCTCCTTCTGGTTGGTAAAAGTACAATTTCAAATATGTTATTACACAAATTTTTTTGAGTAATTTCTCTGGATCTTTAGTGGAGGTTTAAACTGAATGTAGGTGCTGCATGTACATTCAGTCAGTGCAGATAAACCTTAGACCTCCAGTCAAACCACAAATGGGAAATATATGGGCCACATATACACATATTTTATCACTTATATTAACTTGAATTTACTGTTGTGCTGAAAGCCGCAGTCCATCATTTCTCTCACAGACTGCATGTAAAAAAAATGACTTCAATTTCTGTCAAAAGTGAAGGCAAGGCTTCACTTATATGCGACAGCACCCACGCTACTCGTCATGTCCATAAACTTTGTACATGAACAGAAAGTATATAAAAAGTCTGCTCCTAACACTATGCTGAAAAAGTGTTAGGAACAGATGATGTGTCTGCTTCTAACACTTGTTCATTTTGTCATAAATGCCAGCTATCTCCTCCTGTTGACTCTCCTGACAGTAGCTTCTGATACACCTGTAGTCAAGCACAGACTTATAACTAGAAGGCAGCGAATGGATGGAGATAGCTGCACAAACAGTGATTTTTTAAAAACACACTTTCTGTACACGTACAAAGTAAAACTTGTGCTGGTTTGTCTATAAGGACCCTATTTATGTTAACACTTAATCATATTTTTGAGTGTTGTCAGGCTCAAAATAGCATTTTATTTTTATCTAACCATAACTGCCATTATGCTGCAAACAAATGTTCTGTTGCAATTCAAAACTCCTTCATTGCACATTGTTTTGATCCCTAACAACAGTTTAGAAAGGCTTTTTTTAGCTTCATAATATTCCTTTAAGTAGATATTAGCCCTCAGCAGTTAACAAAATGGACAGCTCTGGCTCCAAAAACAATAAAACATCTTTTTGAATGAGGTTTGTGATTAAACATAGACATAGATTTCAGACATAGATGTGATAATTTCTTCTATTTTGGCCATATTAATCCAAACCTACATTGTGTAATTAATTCACATAAATCATGTACATACATAGTCTTTATATAATATGCTGCATTATAAATGCATTGTTTTGCCAACTTATTATTTCTGTGAATATCTGCAGTGGAGATAAAAAAAAGTCCAAATTCAACATGGATCAAACAAACCAAATTAACCACATTATTACGCATCAACTTACAAATGCACTTTCTTTTGCAGCAGTAGTTTTTGTCCCACTGCCAGAACTCATTATATAACATACAAAAGGTTTAAGTACCTTCTATTGTATTAATTCTACTACTTCCCTTTTTTTCATCTGATAAAATAAATACTGTAAATATAAAATGTGTCTGTGCTCAACTGAATTTATTATTCAACCTCAGCTCAGTTGTTGCTGGAGGAAACCATCTGTGTTCCTCTCACAGCAGTGTCACTCTCACAAGCAGACATATGGCTTATTTACTGCAGCCTGCAGGGTGTCCTGTACTACACCACGATGAGCATGAAAGCACCCATGTCAAATTCTGCAATGGAGTCAATAGGGGATAAAGAGGAAAGAAAGGATGAGTGGAGGGGAAAGCAGGGAGGAGAATGACTGGGTGAAGTGAGAGGGAAGAGCAGCACTTCAAAGTGAAGGAACAGATGATTGATGGCAAACAGTGAAGACGATAATTAGAGAGAGCAGCGAACAGATCTTTCTGTGGGAGCTGTTGAGGAGGAAGAGATGTGGGAACTGTCAGTGTGTGTGTCAGTCCTGAACTTTATAAGGAACCAATTTGATTTCAGGAGCAAAACAAGGTCTGCTTCTCTCTACATTAATCCTCAAAGTAAAGGCATTTATCAGACATTAAGCTTCATATCTAAAACTGGAATTTCAAATTCAACATTTACTTTTGTATCCAAAAATTGACAATAAAACAATACGTTGATTTTTTTTTTCACTAAATGAACATTCTTTGTATGCTTACATGTTGTATTTGACTAAGCAGAGTTAGAGGTGTGGGTGCGGGTGGGGGTGTAGGCCATGGATGATGATGGTCAGTCGACGAGAATATGCAAAGTCCAAACAAAACAAATCTGATGGAATTTGAACCAGGATCACTGTAACTACACCAAATGTGTCCATTGAGTAAAATATACTGGCTACTTTACATAAGCTTATGCAAGAAAGGAAATGAATAAGTGATCTCGCCTTACCTCTGTCAATGTTGAGCTATGAGTCTCTATAAAATAAGTACTTGTGGCAACACTGCATGACATTTTGTTTCATGAGGTAAGTTGAACAGGAGTCTGTTGGACTCAGCCTGTTATAGTTTGTACATTAACACTTAGTGGGAACGCATTTATGCACTCAAAACAGTAACATTTCTGTCATCATTGCAAGTACCCAGATGGCTCACTGAAAACCGAATATGGAATATGGAATGATGGACACTTCACACCCTAGATGGTTGTCATCTTGTTGTAGCAGAAGGTGTGGAAACTCTTATGATTTTAGCAATAAAAAATTAAAAATATATAAAAATGATTGAGGTCCATCTTCAGCAACAACAAAAACTTTGATTAGTTTTGATTTTACACACTACAGGATAACTGGGTTCACTTTGTTAAGGATTAACAGTCGGAGAAAAGTCAAATCTTGGCAGTAACACGACGATAACTTGAGTCAAGCAATTAAAGCAGAAAGTTTCCTGAAGTCAGTTTTACTGAAAACACAACAGCGGTTTTACAGTGGTACATTGTTCATTTATACATTGCACATTTATGTAAACTGTGTATGTAAATATACCATTTAGTACATAACTGAAGATCTCTGAGAGGTAGACATCTAGTGGCCATTTATGGTATTTCAAGTCTGTAATACCAAAGCTCTTATATGAAGTAAAAGAATGCTTTCAAAAACTGTTTTTAACATCAGAACAGAGATGCTTAATAATTAATAATATTTTATGAAAGGTTTGTTAAAGGAGAAATTTGTAACATGGACAAGAGTTTTACACCTTTATTGGGAGGACTTCAGATATTTAGTCCTGTTTTTATCTCCTTCTTTTTTCATTTCTGAAGGAGGCTTTTTTCCTGAATTAGGTGGTTCTGGTGGTATCAAAGTTCTTATCCTGAGAGCCTCATCCATCTTCGCTGTTTTTGTTTATCTATCCTGAAATGGTAACTTGGGGGCGCTGCCTACATGACTGACAAGTCCAGCTTACAGGTTCAAGTACGCCTACGAACCGTGCGGCTTCTTCGTGTACTCATGTTGTACTGAGGCCGCTCTGTTGTTTGTTACCGCCCCACATGGAAACCGACGCTAGTTATTTAGCCCGCTAACTCAGTAGATATCTCAACAGCCCAATACATAGTCATCAATTTTGTGACATGTCTGCACTTCTTTCTTCCCACTATCTTGCTGTTTTTAGGTTATTTTGGGATATTTTAACCCACAATCTAACACATTGCTACTTTAAAGCCTGAAGTGTTTTGGAGACAGTAACTATTGGCAATGCAGTATAACGTTTCTACTAAAGACATGACATGTCGCCTCCACTGACATGACTGACAACGCTGACCTTTGTCTTGTGGTGTTTGGTTAGAGTGAGAACAGCACATGAACATGAAAGTAACAAACTGAAAACGATACAATCTAATGTGCAGCAAAGGTCTGCCACTGGAGTACACTGACATTATGTGAAAATAACTTTCTAACTCTTTCTGTCCTCTTCCCTAAAAGGGAACACAGTCTCCTCTTTTTTCCTGACACAATTTACTCAGCTCAAAAGACCATCGAGAACCCTTTTCAACATGTTTTTTCAGATGATATCAGTCAGTTTTAGCGGACAGTCACATCCTTGACTCCACTCCCGTGAGTGATTGTATACTTTGAAACCGATGATGCTGATTATGCAGATTGAAATAAAGTTGTTAAGTGATGGAACTACATCAGCCGACTACTATATGTGCTGTCACATAAATTCTAAATATAATATAAAATTGTATCCGTGACCCTGCATTGGAAAACGCTGGTATAAATAATGAATGGATATAAAAATACCTCATTTTGTTTGTAACAAAGATTTAGTGATTAATGTTTACACTAGAGTTTTGATTGTACTAAAATTTTAAAATTGTTGCACAGACTTAAGATAAAAGCCTTTGCTCAAACATGTAAATAAAACATAACTACAACTTTCATCAGTCAGTTTTTATATCAAACAAATTATAGTGGAAAACATCCATAATAATCAAGCATTCATAATTGTTCTGGTGGACCTGCATAACCTCCTCATTTTTACTGAGCTCCACGATGAGCATATTATTTATTTAGTTAAGATGTCATTTGCTGTTATCAAATATTTATCAATGAATGAAAAAGGATTGGAATTAATAAATGTTAACAAGCTAATCAAGGAGAGGTACGTTCATAAAAAGCCATTTTAATGATGGGTAAAACTGACATCTATTAATCAGGTACTAGTGTTAAAAAAAAAAGAAACAAAGAAAGAAGACTTTTTATAGTCACTATTATTTCCATGCTTTTCTCGTACTTTTTCTAGGAGTTAGTAAAACCGTCAGGATGCAGCCTAAAGCATTTTTCATCTTCAACTCAAGTTTTTCTCTCTGTGGTGTTTGTCTTTGCTTTACTGGACTTCTAAACTCAAACATAGCTGTCCATTTTTTCTCTTCAGGAGCTTTCTGAGTGTCAAAAGTGGCACAAAATCAATGCCGCCGTCACACATAAAGGAGGCAGTAGCATGTACACATTTCCATTAGTCCAAATCCCTCTCGCTGGCAGCCTGAGAACACTCAACCGAAATTTCTTTCTTTAGAAATAAAGTTAGATCCCTCAGAAGAAACTTTATCCACAACTCTTCGAGCAGATTACAGGTAGCTTAGTAATGTCAATGTACTGCTGGAAATGTTAAATTTGCTTTGCAGATATGTCTAGCTATCATCTGTTGGAGCTCATTGATTATGCCCACAAGTCTGTGGGACCCAATCAAATCTGTCTATCCTAGTACAGAGAGTCTCTGGGTGGATTTAACACAATGCGGTGACATGATGTGGATGTAAATAGTTTAGAGGGCTGCAGCTGAGGATTAACAGCTGCTTGACTTGGTTTCGGCATTGACAGTTAAAGATTTGCTCTTTTTTTGATCAGAAGAACAGAAAAGAGCACTCAAACCATTTCTTTGCTACATAGGTGTATTTGCTGTTTTCCTGACAGACTACTACAAAGATTTTCATTACTCTTCTACAAAACTCACTTGCCCATTGACTTGTTTTTGTTGCTCTGAATATCTCACCTTGTTCGTTGCTCTGATTGGTTGTAGTGCTAACACACTGCATGCAAAAGCGGTTTGATAACCAACCACTGGTGCTGCCTCTTGGATTGGGAGGCGTTATGGATCATTGTCAGACCATACAGCTTTCTAGATGTGACAGACAATGAACAGATCCTTTTCTCCAGAATTGGATCAAATGTTTTTTGGGTTTTTTTGTCTTTAATGAATCTGATTCAGGATAAAGTCAGATTATTATTGCTTTCAGACACTGTTCCTGTCTATTTGCTGATTTGTAAAACAGCAGGAGAGAAAAATGGTGATTTTCAAACTGACCTTTAAGTCCCATTAAAATGTTATTTGCCCAGCAGGGGATACCTCTAAAAATACCAATCATGTGAGACCAAGTATGACATATCATTCATAAGGACGGCAGAGACTAACAACATCTGAACCCAAACAGCAGTAGATCACTGTATCTTCCACACTGTTGCTAATCTGATTTAGGGGGAAAAAAAGAAGTAAAAAATATCATCCGTGGCATGAAAAATCCAGCTGTTGATTAATTTCTCAACCACCACTGCACTGTCAATGTCACAACCGGTCACACCATAATAAACCATCTGCTCTGTTTAAGACTCAACAAGCCAATTGTGCTGTCAGCAGCTTGCCTCACGTTTAAGGTTTAACCACTGTGTGACATAAGACAGGTTATGTGTTTCTTAAACCCCACTGCACCGTCATTTACCCCAGAGGTTTAACCTGAAGCTGAGCTTGAGCCTAAACTCAACTGCATTGTCCTAAAGACATGATGCAACAACCACCAGAGGTCTCCTTATGTGTGTGTTTGTTTAAACCTCACACAGGTAAGTTCCAACTGTGTCTAAGCTATTTCTTTAACACAGAGAGATATGTGTCTCACCTTGGACATCACCTATATCAGTATTTACCCTCATTTAGTCCCACGGAGGCAACATGGTGGCTTAGTGGTTAGCACTGTTGCCTCACAGTAAGAAGGTACCTGGTTCAATTCCCAGCCAGGATTCTTTCTGTGTGGAGTTTGCATGTTCTCCCCATGCTTGCGTGGGTTTTCTCCGGGCACTCCAGTTTCCTCCCACAGTCCAAAAACATGTATGTTTTTTCAAGTGTTGGTGGAGTGACATTTTTTATGAGACTAACTTTTTTAGATAATTAGCCAGTGTGGGTCAGTTTCAAAAAGCTTTAATCATTTAGCCAGGTAATGTTCTACAGTTTGAAAGTAGGAGCTATTGTAGCTGTTTTAAAGCATTTCTGGGACTCCAGCTTGTTCAGCAACATGTTATAGATCCTGTTGCAGATCTCTGCCAGTTCATCTGTACAGTCAGCAACCATCCCAGTGAATATCATTCGAATTAATGATACTGTGATGTACATAGACAGCCAGGACGCCAGCAAGTTTGACAAACTCAAGATCTATTGGGTAGAAAGAAAAAGTATGAATTATTCATATACACCTCAAATCCGCTTGTAAACAAGCATCCAAAAATAATAATTTGTGAATATCAGGAGAATGAATGACAGATGCAGCTGAGATCCCAGGTGTCAAAAGGTGATCTGTCACAGAAGTTAAAATTTAAAGCGTAAAACGCTGCAGGCTCTTTCTGCATACAGAGATAAGAGCAGACGATTCATCCCTGCCCACAGGGATCCTCCAAGTTCTTTTGAGGTTTCCACAAACCTGGAGGTTGTCTTTTTTCCCTGCCTGCCACATTTCTAGGACACCACACAAAACATGAACTTGCTTTGCAGCTCCTTAGAAACATGTAGCTTTTGCTTATGGCTAGATTCTGAATCGCTTTAAATGTAGAAGACATCACTACAGCGTGTTTATGTTTGTTTTAACTAGATTTACAACTAAACTCTCATCTATTTATCAACCCTCTCAGTATATACCGGATGTGTTTCCATTAGGAGGAGGTCCGGGTAGTTTTTTTCGGGGCCGGATTGTTGACGTGTGTCTTCATTACCAGGATCGGCTCTGCAGAAGTGGCCTTCAAGAACTTTTAAGTGGTGAAAAACGTTCCTGTAATAGCAAAGGTACTCAAGTTGGCCAACAGGAGCCTCCTGGTGGGGGTCACTGCCTATCGGGATTTCTAAATTACATTAACCACCCTCACGTGAACATAAGTTGTGTGATCACAACTCATTTGAACCTATTGGACCAGAAACATTTTGCTGCAGAACATTTGATGAAGATGGAGATTACAAAAAAAAAAAAAAAACAATAGATGGGCCGACGAGTCAGTTCAGGTCTTGTTAGCGTATTATACCAGTGTAGTGGTCCAGTGGGGTTTTTCAATCTTAATCACTACCACTGCAGTTTATGTTTTTTTTTTTTTTTTAACTAAACCAAAACACAAGTAGAATCCCTTATTCACTTGTTTATTCTTCTCTTTCTTCTTTTGCTGAATTCTTCTTTTTTGTCTTGTTTTATGCTATTGGCCATTTGCCAACAACAGAGAAATGTGTATTACTGCCACCTCTTGGTCAGCTGTGTTATTTGTTTGGTCAATGGTTTATGTGTGGTGGTACTGTGTAATGGAGACACTCCTACTGAAAGGGTTGAGGAGGTGGTTGGCCCCTTTGGAGGTTCCTGTCTGGGGAACGTCCAACCCTAATCCTAACCCTAATACATCTTATGTCGGGTTTTGTGATGACTTTATGTTTTATTTGTTCTGTTTGTCTTTGTAGCTCTTTTGTCTCTGGAGTATTTTCTTTTTGTTTGCTTTTGGATAACTGAAGAGAAATAAAATTACATTTGTTAGCTCATCCTACCTCCCATTTTTCCAAAACCTGGTCAAATTGTCATTGTGCTCACACAGAACACAATTTGAAGCAAAAAATGTCTAAGATTGAAACGTGATTAACATCAGACATTCTTTAGACAATTTTCTTTTCTTTCTAACATTCATGTCTTAATTGATAGAATTTCTTTTTCTTGCACTTTTGCCTCACAGCGAGAGGTGAGGAGTTTGCATGCTCCCCCTGTGATTGCCTGGGTTTTTTGTTGTTTTTTTGGGGTGGAGGGGGCGGTGGGTGGGGGTGGGGGGTTCTCAAGCTTAAGTCAACAGTCCAAAACCATGTAAGATAAGTTAATTCATGATTCTAAACTGAGAAAGTGTGTGTGGTTGTTTCTCTACACATCGTGGACCAGTCAAGGTTATACCTCTGCCTTTTGTCCTGAGAGAGCTGGGATATGTTGGAATAAGTGGATGTAGATCATGGATGATTCTAAAAGTGACACGTCTTTCTCTTAAACCGTCCTTGAGGAGACATTCTTCATCATTTGTTTTTTTTTTCCATTTTATTGATACGGATCAGCCCAGTGTGCTTATTACCACGTAATTAGCACCCTACCAAACTTTCCAGCCACCATGGAGGTTTGGATTTGACCTCATGGGGGCTCAGGTGGACATTATTGTATGAGAACCTGATGAGAGCTGGCTGCACTAAAGCCCAACATCATCAAATATCTTTTCATTCTTTCTTAGGTGAGCTGTGAGTCAAACAAATGGAACAGAGTGTGTTTGTGTTGTTTGCATGGCAGAGTAAACATGAGAAAACCTGCACAAGTATGTACAGCGTGTCTGCACATACATTTGAAATTGGATTAGACTGGACCAGCCTGGATCTGGCACGTCTGACGTGGTGTTTGGCTGCTATGGCAACAGCTGTTGTCGTCTAGCCCTGAATGAAATTGATTGGATAAGACTGGCTTCTCAAATGTTGTCAGAGAGCAGGAAGCAGCTGTAATCAGCTGCGACACAAAAGCTGAGGGAGGTGAACAGCTCTCTATTGTCAGTGACCAGCACAAAGGTCAGCGCTCACTGAACGCGTCTGCTGGTGTCCACCTTTGTGAGGACGATACTGACCTTTAAACTGAAAGTGACAAAATATTTCAAAAGTGAGGACCAACCTCTGGGAACATTTTATTATTATTTAGCACTGAAGAGCCTTTTTTTGTTTTTGTTTTTTTTTTCTCTCAGTAGTTGGTGACATTTTTACAGCATCATGTTGTTGAGCCACAGCCATGTGTTGACCCAAAGAAAGGCCTAACATCAACTGCAAAGTCTGACTGCATGTTTTGAGACAAAGAAACCTAAATGACTCAAATCCCCAGCAGGCTTTGCATTGTTTATTGTTTTACAGCTGTGTGTAAATGATGTTACCAGCCTCTCACTGGGCATGGAGCAGAAACCCAACAGGAGTCCCAGCTGATGTGCAGTAGCCCAGGCCAGTCATAAAGAGTGGGCCCCCCCTTTCTTAAGTTCTCAGTCCCTATTTCAGACAGCTCTCATTTCGAATGTTAGTTCAGTAGCAACATTTGAAAAGAAGATATTTGGCAAGATTTGGTCAGAATGACAATAGAGTCATATTAATTAGCATCATAGGTTATCTTAAGCGAAGCTAGCCGAGCTAAAATAGCCAGCTGTGATTAAAGTAAGATGGAGTGCTCTGGCCAGGTTCTGGGCCTGCTCATTCCACACATTTGCAACATGGAACTGCACAGAAGGAGGACAAAGAAACTTTGAAAGCACTCTTCAGAAAACCAGTGGGTGACAACACTAGAGGCTTTTCCAGTTCTTCTTATATAGTCTGTGCTTATTAGGCCTCTGCAGCTCTTACTGAGTATGACATAACTTAGCCCCCACATCCCACCCTGTAGAACTGGAGCTGAGTGGCAGTGAGCTTGTCACACATGTGAAAGGGTGAACTCTTACTTTTTAAATAGACCTAATAATGAAATGAAATAAACTATACAGAGAAGTGGAAATAAACACTGCTCAAGATGCCTGAATTAATTCCCAAAAGTTTGCTACCTTTCTGTTTCCTGGCCAGGTTGGTAGCTGCAGCCATGACTGACATGATGACGATGTAGTCTGGACATGGCATTCAGCAGCCTTCCAGCTGAAACCCCAACTGCCATCTGGTCCCATTTGATTCCATTTCCAGACAAAATTCATCAGAATGCAAATGGAGGATGGCAAAAGGTTTGCAAAGGTCAACACTGCTATTGAACGGGCCAAGGCAAACAGATGACGCTAATTAACATTCATCCATGATCTAAACATACCCAGATGACATATGAATGCAAAAACAAGAATATTGCTTTTCTCCATTGTTTCTTTTACAGATTGGAAAAAAAACATTTAAATCGAAATATCAGCTTTAAAATATGTAATTTTTTTAAAGTTATGTAAACAAGATTAGCCTTCTAGCATGTGACATAATATCTCATAATTAACAGAAAAAAATCATTCCTCTGAAAAGATGAGAGTCAAACAGCCCACTGATATTTCAGTTTTTGTGGGGAAAAAAATTAAAGAGAAGAATATTGAATGCATGTTTTTTTTCAATGGGTTTGAACTCTTTAAGTTTAGATGTAAAGTCGAGTCAATTTATTTATAAACCATATTTAAAAACAACCAAAGTTGACCAAGGTGCTGTACAGATAAGGTATATAACAACAATAAAACAGGATATGAAGAAACATAAAATATTGCATAAAACTATGATGGAATCCCTTCAAATAAAACCACAATAATAAAACATATATGTCAAATTAAAATCTTCTTAAAAGCCAGAGAAAAAAAGGTAGGTTTTTAGTGTATATTTAAAGGTTCCCAAACTTGTGCAGAATCTTATGTGGGTTGGCAGATTGTTCCATAACTTGGGTGGAGCTATTACAAACACACGCTCTCCCTCTGTTTTTAGCCTGCATTTCAGGACATCTAAAAGTAACTGATCAGCTGACTTTAGAGCTCTTCTGGGTTTGTAGACATTTAGAAGTTCTGCAAGGAGCAACACCTCTTCTAACTTCTTTTCATCAGAACTGAGGGGGCCTGTTCTATTGTTCGATTAAGTTATTACATTAATAGTAGAGGAGAAGTTGGTGAAAAAGAGATGTGTTCATTTGATGCCCGGTGGCTCTGAAAGAAGAAAGTTTTGATTTTGTTTTGCCTCTCTTAGAGTTTGCTTTAAACAACATTTTCTTCTGATTGTATAATTACTGGTAGGTTTTGCATCAATTATTGCTCATGAGGATGCAATGCTGACCTCAACCCTTTTTACTTTAAAGCTTGTAAGGCAAAGCAGCAACCTGGACCAGTCAACAGTTATATGGAACCAGATTTATGCTGTACTTCTAAAACTCTGTAAGTTAAAAAGGCAATGCCTGTGGTTATAAAAAATAAATGACCAAAGCATTAGAATTCAGAGAAAAAAAAAATCCCACTTCCTTTTTTTCTTTCTTTTTCAGATGTAAAATATAGTGAGTACTGGAAGGAAGAAAAAAAACAAACTCAAGTTTCTTGTTTCTTGTCAAAATCCTCCTTTGATCACAAAGAACTGTGGTGGTTTGTCAATCAGGCCTGAAGGAGCGCTTCGTATTTAATACCATCCGCATGTAATATTGAATTTTTTTGTAATAAACATAATAAGTTCATTCAGCGATGGCAGAGATGAAAGACAATAATAAGAGCTGAAGTAGAGAGAAAGGGAAAATGGAAGGACGATACAGAATAAAGAGCTTGTGAAGGAAAATAAAGAAAGACGAGAGAGAAATGACTAAAAAGAGACAAGAAAAAAAGATATTCTTGAGATATGCCCAAACTGGTGTTGGTTTGATGGATGCTATGCTTTTGGATTTGGGACATACTCACACTACAAGGTTTCAGGCCTGACTTTTATGTTGCAGAAAAATTTCAGAGGATGTCAGCAAATGGTCCAGAACAGAAGCATGTTGGTGTTCCACTGACGGTCACTAGCTGCTGTGTGTGACTCTGAGACTCACAGACACTGAGTCCTATTGAATATTTAGCATGTTAGACGTTCGATGGTGTTGGTATTGAGAAGTTGTAAGGACAAAAGATAGCATGAGGAGTCTGGAGAGGGGCAAACCTGAAACAAAAAGAATACCGTAAACCCTGATGGTGAAGAAAGTGTGGTCTGGTGGATAAGGAGAAATACTTTAATTCTGCATCCTTGAACACTGTGTTTCTTGTAGCCGGGATTCCTCAGTCTGGAAGAAGAGCTGACTTCCGGAGGCAGATTGATGAAAACTTGAATCCTAATATTCGCAGGCCTTTTGTTCTGCTCTCACCTTGACAACTTAGACATGAAGCTGTATTAAAAATTTAGTTTTCCACCGAACCTCGCAGGCATTGAGTGCTGTACTGACAGCAGAAAGTGTGCTGTGAGGCACTGCTCGTGCACAAATGCTGTGTCCACGCTCTGGGAATCACCAGAAAAGTGACAACTTTTATTGTATTTACCCTGCAGCTTTCTTGGCTTTAGCTGTGCTGACATGTCTCTGGTGTTTTTGTGTATTGTGTGTTGCATTTAAAGAAATAGCCTGACAGATTTTGAAAAACAGGATTATTTGCTTTCTTGCAGACTGCCAGACAACGAGAAACCCTGAAGATACTGCTGCTGGAGAAAACTGCTTGTACTTAGCTTAGCATGAAAGCTAGTTTTACATCCCTTTATTTAACATGTAAAAACTTCTTTTTTTTTAAAAAAAAATGTGACTATCCCAGAGCTTTGGGTACTGGCTTAAATTAAAGACTTAACTATTAAGTGGCTAAGCATAAATTTATGACTTTGCATAATAATGTAAATACATTATTTACTTCTGGGCCGTCACAGACAGAAATGAGCATCCTCATAGCTCCAAACTGGTGGCCCCATGTCTTACAGTGTGAGCAATTTGGCATTCGTTTGTCTCAAAGCTCTTGCAGCCGAAGACTGCCAAAGGGAATATTCTGACAGTGCCAGAAATCCTACAGGTTTGTCCACTGACCTCCAGTTAAGATACAAGATAAAATCATGTATTGCTGATGCATTCCTAATTACGACTGGGACCGTTTTCGTTTCTTGCAGAAATTGTCCCGTGTACAGAAGCTCTTACGTCTCATGGTCAACTTTACCTGCTGGTTTATTTTGTACTTTTTTTTCAATTGTTCATTCAATCACTTGTTTAATTTTACATCCAGTCCTGGTTTCGATCACTGAACACCAATAACCTGACTGGGTTTGCCATTAACCCCCTCTATGTTGTGGGAGTCACATGATAATAGACACACAATGTTGAATAAGAGACTGGACAATGGACACTCTTGAAAACGCTCCCAAGGTTGTCCAGTGGACTGTAATATGCAGTTATGTTATTCTGATGTGCTTGTGTTTCTGTATTTTCAGACTGAAGTAAAATAAAGTGTTAAACTGATGCACACTTGCAAGTCTCTCTGTGGCTGTGTGTAACAGTGGGAATACGACCTGCTTTCCTTTCCTGCTGGACAGGTTATTGATTATCCACCGGCAGTTTTTTTTTTGTGTACATTTTAGTTTTCTTTATAGTTCCTGCTCTGTAATGCCTTGAGTCTGTTTCATTAGTTTTTACAGTTTGGTTCTGCATCTTCATACTTCCTTCATGCCTCTACATTCAGGCTCCCTTTTAAACTGGTGATGTCAGACTGAACTAAGTTTTTGTTAAACGATCCAGATATGTCTTAACCCACCTCAGCCTTTGGCCTGATTTCCCCTCCTGTGGAATGTTTGACACTCTTCATGTCCTCTGAGACCACCAGCCAGCCGTCTATTGACAAAACAAAAACTCAAAGTTTCAGTTTTGTGGCTATAAAACGTTTTTTTTCCAAGGATTTGAAGCACTTGAATTTAATGGTGTATTTCTGCCAGTAGAGATAGGACATATATGATGATGCTATTTAAGATAACTCAGGTCCTATGTTTTTAGCTTTAGATTTCAGATTAATCACACAGTTTTTCTAAGAAATTCTAATTAATGCAGCAGCTGCATTAATTTATCAATGCAGTGCAAGAGTAGACAGAAATGGCCTTTAAAGCAGGCAAAAGTATCACGTAGTGAGTTACGGAGACCGTAACAAGTCCCTTTGGGCTGAAGTGCTATTGTCTCCACTATCCAGGTCATTAGGAGCCCGTTAGTACCTTTTAGATGGTCTAAAGTGTGTCCAGAAAGGAAATACTCAGAGGAAACATGAGACAAATGACAGCAGAGAAAGCAAAGGAGAAAATGGACTCCTTTATTAACAGCTGGTTCTCCTCAGTATCTTCCATATTTCCCAGAAACAGGTCACCCTCAACGGGGCTGGTGGTTACACGTGTTTTCTCACCTACGGCTCATAAACCTCAGAAACAATCTATTACAGCAAATGACAGAAAGGAATTTTCACCATTGAATTTCCATCCTGATGTTCAGAAATAAGCGTGGACTGGAAGTTATTTGTCAAATAAAGGCAAAACCACATCCTGTTGTATATTTTCTGAGCTTCCCTCATCTAATTTCGCCCCTCCAAAGTATCTGCATCACAGCTGCAAACTGTGTATATTTACCACTCAGCGAACACGTTTCCCCTAGATACTCACCTTAAATTCATCTCAGATTCATCAACTATTTTGAAGTTTTAAAGAGACCTTGAAATGGATTTAAGATAAAGCTGTGACTGGGTGTTGCATTACCTGCAGCTTTCTTATTGATTAAATTCCTTGATGCTTATAGATAGTAACCTGGCCTCTGGACGCCTGTTTTCAACATATAATCAGAACTGTGCTTTCAGCTTTGCCTGTAAATTATGTTGAAACTTCCTATCCTTTCCTTACATGTTTGACCTAGAATCAGAATGAGAATATGCAAGGGAACAACCTAACAAACCATGACAACATCAACTACAGCTGGACATCCCTTTACATGCGTCAGCAGCCCGGACAACACAGACAGTTTATTTACCTTGCACTTCAGATTTATGGGTTTCTAGTGTTGGGAGGACAGGAGCAGCTTTCAGTTTTAGTATTTCCACAAATCCAGCAACACCCTAAGCATTGTTCATAAAACAGTCCTCCTTGAAGTCTTGGGGAGAAAACTACACTGACTCTCTTGCTAGCCACGTAAACAACCTGCCTCCACTGAGACCTGAGTCAGGCAATTTTTCCTCACAATCAAAAACATTTCGTTGGATACATCTTGGAAACAAAAGCAAAATACAAAGTATTAGCAGACCCAATGGGATTAAAAAACAAACAAACACTGAATTTGTGCTGCACAGTAATAAATTTCTGCTTTTAAAATACCACTGAAACCTTTCTCTCTTGGACACAGAATATCTGGAGAACATGACCAAACAAAGAAATTCCATTTTCTATTAAGTAAATTTGCTTGTACAGTTTTTGATAAGCTCTTCCAGTGAATAATTTCAAGACAAAATAACATCAGCACCATTGCTTTTATCATCTGCAGGTGTTTCATCTGGTTCAGATAGCATATGGTTGCTTCCTGGTAGCCTCCCTGGATGGGTGTTTCAGGTATGTTCAACCTTGGAGAAGGTCTCAAGGGAGACTTAGGGCACACTGGAGAGATACTATGTTTCTCAGCTGTCCTGGGAATGCCTTGGTGTCCTCCAGGAGGACCTGGAGGAGGTAGCTGAGGGGTTAGAGGTCTGGGCCTTGCTGCTTAGGCTGCTGAACCCCATATCCAAACCTGGATAAGTGGAAGTTAAGGGATGGATGAATGAATAGTCCTAATGAGCACAACTGTACTTTGTATTGTGTGAAACACAGAACATAGTTTTGTCCTGTGGAGGCCAGGTAACATAGAATAAAATAAACAGAGAAGTTGTTCAAAATCTCGACCATACAGATTTCTGTTGTTTTTTGGCATCCCTAATATAAGAGGGACCAATTGAAACTCAGTCTCAGTACTCGTGTCTCAGCATCTTCAGGAGCATTTCCATCAACATACCCAGGACTGTTTTGGCCAATGCACTTTTTTTTTCACAAAAGAGTTCAAATCACATTTCAGCCCTTTCATTTCCACTGAGGTCTAATGTACAGGACTGATTAGGTGAATTAAGTGTGCTGAAATACATCAGCAGAAAATTTCCATTTAATTTCCATTCACTCTTAGGCCCAATAAAATGTGCATGCTTTGTAGTGTGATTTTTTTCCCCCCTAACTAATCAGTTGTGAGTGATGTATCTGCCCCTTTGTCATTTTCGGTCTACACAGCAGAAGTGGCAGCAGCTGCAGGGAGCATTTGTCATTTGTCACTTTAATCAAAGAAATGTGTCGGCGCAGAATGTGCTTCTTCTGCAGTTAGCTGACTCACAGCAACATCTGCATCCATCTGATGCAAAGGGGGAATTTTTGTCTGAACCTGTCAAAAACACAAATTAGACTAGTCAAAATCTCTTCTGATTTTCCATTTTCCCAGTAAGAACCGTTCAAGTGTGAGTGAGCATTTACAGTTTTACTTCATTGTCCTCCAGTTCAGTTGAGTTACACGAGTCAGTGATGTATGACATAATTGAGAGTGTAGACTTTGTCCATTGTTTTTCATTTTATAAATCAAGCTCATTGATGGTGCCGTTTTGCTGGAAATGTTTCCAATAATTCGCACTGCAAATTGCACTGTGAAGATGGGTGAAGCTGTCTTAAGTGTAGTGGAGGAGAACAGAGTGTATCCTGCAGAAATGCTCCCTGAATTAAACCTGACTGCAAGGACAAACTGCCTGAAAAAATGACAACATGTTACTCTCCCTTCAGGAGGTCAATTTCCTTCCAACAAGAATCTGTCAGACACCCTTACAACCGGAGGCTCTGCAAACCTCCATGTCAGTTGCTGAATCCTGTTGATCTGTCACATAAAATGCCGACTGTGGAAAGTTTGGTTTTTTTTTTTTGATTAAAAACAAAATGTGCTTTCACTTAGTTAAAGATGAAGTAAGTGATCAGTTCAAGTAGCAGTTTTAGCTTTATTCTTTAAAATTGTTTTTACGTTCTAATGATGAATGATTAAAAAGTGTTCTCAGACTACTGTAAAAGACATTTGTCATGTGCTTAGGCTCGGAGTATAACTTGTTGTACTCAGGCTGAGACAAATGATTTGTTGTCCTTTCTGTCAATCAAACAGACTTTCGGCTTGTCTCTATGACTGTGATGTACATTCTTCTTTTGCATATTTAGTAGAAGTGACCAATGTTGCAGGAAAGCAGCTACAGGCAGATCTACCATTATTTGACAGTTGCAACTCCAGCAAGTTGTGTTGGCATAGCAACTAGGCTCTGTGGTCAAGACTGCACCAAATCTGTGGGTCAAAAAGAGACAAACATCACCAAAAAAACAATAAGCTAATGCTTTAAACCATGTAGTGTAAATATGGCCAGAGGTGCAAGTTGTTAATTAAATGTTCAAATGTCTCAGTTTTAACATTTGACAGGATTTTTTGTGTTTCAATGTGAAAAAGAAAACATTGGTGAATGAGAGTTTCACATCATTGCATTCTGTGTTTTACTTACATTTTAAATAATGTCAAAAACCTTTTTGGAATTGTGGTTCTACTCAAGTTTGGATTTTTATTGATTTATTGATTCAGAAAAATATTCTTATCAGTAACATATTACTTATTACCAGTATTCCCTCACAGTATTAGCAAGAAATGTTATCAGGTCAGAAATATATTTATCATCAAGACACATTTGGTAACTACACTGACTTTGAGACTGTGGTATCCTGAGTTTGTCCTCTGGTTCTGTAATTGTGACTGACTCTAGCAGATGCTGCTACTCAATGCTGCTTAATTGTCTAGTGTTTGTTGAAACGAATGGTGTTCCAGAGAGGCTGCCTGAAGTCTTTTAACCATAAACTGTTACCATAATAAGCTGTTTAAAGAAACCTGTGTTAACAATGGGAGGACATTTTCACTCATCACTGTTGTCTCAGCTTTAATGTGAAGAACTCTGTGGTTCTGAAGTCCAAGCAGTTAGCTAGATGCTGCTAGATGAGTAGTACCCAGTCTATTAATGACGTATTTATTTGAATCAGGCATGTTAAAGCAAGGTAACATCTAAAACACATGGGGCAGTGGCCCTCAAGAATTTAGATTGAGGAAAGCTGATCTGATCCTTCAGGAAGGGATGACTAACATTTTGGTTTTCTTTTACTTTCCAGTGGTTGGTCTGAAGTGAAAAAGCATCAAAAATCATTCCAGTTAAGTTTGAGTACAGGGGAATACCGACAGTCCAGTGTAGTGTTACGGAGCGTTGGTCATTGGCATGTCTCCAATACAAAAAACAGCCCCACAACAAGGGACCTGAATTGGGCTGAAACATGTCCCTGCCTTTAGTTAAGTACTTCAGTGTAGACCCCAAAAACTGCTGGGTCAGTTCTTTTTCTTCAAGTTGTTTCTTCTCATTTACCGCCTTTAAAGTGAATGGAGAAATCAGAAAGACAGCAACTATCTCAGCTTCTTTAGTTATGATCTTTTCTTTCCAGTGCACTTATCTTTTTTGTTCTTTTTTGCTGTTATCGACCTTTTTTATTTATTAGCAGTTGGCAAACAGCGAAGTGGTGCACTACCTCCACCAGGTAGTATGGAGTGGTGATTTGCAAAGTCAGTGGATCCTACTGAGTCTGTAACTTAAAAGAAGACGCGACAAGTGAAAGGACAAAGAAGGACATTGGCCCTGTTACAGCTCTAGCGTCTTAGGTTTTACCCCAGATTCCCACTAATGAAAACAAATGTTCTTATAATGGAAGTCCCAATTGTCATAATAGGGATATCCATGTACATCAGAGATAGTTCTGAATTCCTGGCATCTCTGATAGTTCGACACATGATTTCTTGAGGTAAAGCGTCTTCAACATTGTCCACTCAATTTAAATATAAGCAGGCTTTGGTTAAGGTGGATAACCTAATTGGAAATTATGCCAGAGACCTGTTTGAGAACAACATTCAATAATTTGATAAATGGCACAGGGAAATATCAGTTACCTGTTTCATAGTCCTAAAACCGGTTAAGAGGTCAAATTGCTCTGTAACTGTAAATCCCTGAGCCACATGTCTCTGGCTGGCGTCTGCTGATAAAGTAATAGCTTGTTATTTGATTAGCGTGGTGAAATACGCCATTAACATGGTGAGCACTCAGACATGCACATAAATCCATTTACTATTGGCTCCAATCAGATAAACTCTGTATGTTGCAGCAACGCTTCATGACTCTGATGATTTGGCAACAGTGTTTCCTGTTGGATTAAATATTCTCTTGTCAACAATCACATCCATCCCCTTCGAATGACTGCCTGCTTTACTTGCAAGTTTATTTCCTGCCTTAAACTTTCTCTTGTTTGTTTTCAAGTTTCTCGTCTCTCACACCACCAGGCTCAACAGATGCTATAATACTTTATCTGATGATGCAGAATCAACCAGGCATATGACCAAATCCAGACACTGAGCATGGAAATTTTAGAAATTTCAGAAACACGCAGACCCGTCAAGAATTGCTGTTCTGTGGTTGTTTCATGTCACCCTGTAGCTCTTCAGTCCCTCTATCTCAAGTTATTTTCAGGATAAAAGATAATCTTGTTGTATTTTGTGAGCTTTTTTCTCTTCTTTTGTTACTACTGAGGTTTGTGTGTACTGCTATAATAATTACAGACTTTAAGAAAGTTCGGTCAAAATTTGTGAATAAAATATATATTTTGAAATGAAGCTTAAATAAACTTAAAAGTTTATTTGTTTCCATTTAAATGGATGATTTAAAAAAAAAACATGTTAAATTAAATTTAAAAAATGGCAAATGTTTGTGTAACTAATGTAATCTGTGATCATGTTTTAATAGTACAGAACAATGTGATGACCTGAAAAGAATAAAATTCATGGGACAAAAGAGGCCTTACCTGAAATATTAACTACAGATATATATATATGTATGTATATATATATATATATATATTAACTATGATGATTAATGATCAAAGTTATCAGATAGCTGAGAATGTAGTTGTCAGATGCTTGACGTTCACTGTATTTCTCAAAATGTGTCATTGTTCACAAGAAATGTTTGATAGATTAACTCTGTACATTTTTCTGCATTTAGTTTGTGTTTTTACTTTACTTAACATCCCAGAACTTTTTAAAACATGTTGCTGATGTTGCTCGGTAACCTGAGTAAACATGTTATAGATTACTGTGACATTACAGGGGTCAATATTCTAGAGAAGCTTTATTTAATTCCTTATACTACTTTTGTAATTCATTAGTTTTTCTGTAAGGTCACCCTGCTATCTATTTGCTTAAGCAGTGTATTCATTTTAATTTTCATTGAATTCCTTTTACTACTTTTGGAATTTCGTAATTTTTCTGTAAGGGCGCCTGGGGTGTAAAAAGGCACCAAGAAATAAAATCATTATAACCAAATGGTTTTGCCAAACTATGGCATTAATCATCAATATTGTGCAATTGTTTCTAATATCTTGACTTTTATGCAGTTTTAAAACGTTTGGGTAACTTAGAATTTTCAGGGTGAAGTTAAATTCAATTGAATAGAAAAAAACTTTATTAATCCTCAAAGAGAAATTAATTAGCTACCCGGTGAGACCCAGGGGTAAGACTTTAGTGCCCAAAAGGGGATGTGCCAACTAGAAATTTAATGTACGCTTCGGATATACATGTTTACAGACCCTTTGTGGCTGTTCATATTTATAAGAATCTACCCAAACTACTATTTTTAAATATAGTCTTGATCTTACATCTGGCGCATTTTTGCGTGATTCCATATTGTAGCCTGGAGAAGATGGGTGAACTTGTCCAGTTGTGGAGGGACCTGGTGGTGTCACCAAAGCTGGCAAAAGAAATAAATAAATAAAAATTGCAGAATCACACCCTAAACTCATTCAGACATATAGAAATATATCCTCAAATACACCAGCTTGTGTTTTTTTTTTGTTTTTGTTTTTTTGTTTTGTTTTTATTTCCAATTATAGAACCAGATGTAAGAAGAGGGGAGACCAGAAGAACAGAGGATAAAAACCCCTTTGGTCCTACCGGTTACAGAAGCATTAGGTACAAACTTGAATTTGTCCTCAGGTTACAGCTTTAGGTCCCACTGACAGCATTTCAGAAGCAGTTTGGATTTGTAATGTTACCTGCAAATTAATTTCAGAATTATTCAAGGCAAATCAAAAACACAGACACAGGTTGAAAGTTTGATATGTGAGGTCAATTAGGCCCAAGCCACAAACAACAAAGCCTTTCAAATGGATTGTTAACTCGAATAAGCAAGTGCTAGATAGAGGAAAGTCCACAAATAAAAGAGTGCTGCACAAAGACATGAGTGTACACATTTTTTAACTTTAAACAAGTACAGAAGATGAAACATAAGGGTACAATTTCCCATTACCACAGCAGCACAAAGACGTATGGTGAGCTGAAAGAGACTCAGCTGCCTAGACTGAAAGGTAGAATGGGCTTTATAAAGTTTAAAGTTCAGATGATTGCAGGTTTGGGAAGATGGAACAGAGCCCCTCCATCCAGGGACCTCCATTAGGTCCCTGGATGGAGGGAACCTAATGGGGGTCTCTGGATGGAGGGGCACATGGAGAGATGGAGGAAACCACACAGTAGTATTTTCCTTCCTGATTGCCACATTCAATACAAAACTGTCAATACATGAGTCAAGTGCAGACTCCATAACATATACAGCTTTGCATAAATTACACACTTTCAACATGGTCTGCGGACTGTGGTGTGACACAGATGTTCTACACAAATTAATGACAAAATAAGCACCTGTCTGGTACAAAAAGGATGTTAGTACAATATATCTAATGAAGGACTTGCTCGAATTGTTATGAAATGTATGAGATTTGGAGACTTTTAGATGGTGAAAAGTTGCTGCTCTTTGACTTTTATTGTGAATAGTTGTTAACGTCTCCCGAGAGGACCTTTGGCTTCTGAAATGTGAACATGTGAGTCCTGTCCAACACTCGTAAGTACTTAAATTCACAAATAAGAAAAAATAAAAAACACAGGAACATAATTTTAAGAGCAAGAACTGAATCATGTGTGACAAATTTTATTTTAAAGAGAGTCCTCCAGCTCACATGGTTGCAGGCGTGACCATAATCATGTTGAGAACAGGGAGTGTATATGATGCTGAGTGAATTTAATCTGTTTTATGAGGGGGGTGGGCGGATGTAGGGGTGGTGGACGATTCGAAACGGACTAATTTAGGAAGCAGCTGCAGGGACAGACGGGACACCACTACTGGTGTGCTGCATTGAGAAGTAATTTACAACCCGAAATGTGCTCTGCGGGCACATCAGCAGTTGAAGATTGCAGAGGATGCAGATGAAATGGAGAGAAATGAAGAGGACATGGTAACTGACAGGAAGAGGCAGGTGGTATGAAAACACACAGATGCAGATATGGAAGGGAGATGCTAATAAACAAAGACAGGCTTTTATCAGAGTGAAATGAGCCTCTCCGCACAAAGTAAACACATCACAGGAAGACACTAATTTGATTTTCCACCCTTTCACTTGCTTTCCAAACTGGGATTTTGATTTGAAATATGTTTTAAAATGATTACACATGCTCATGTTTGAGGATAAACAGAAAATGTCCTTATTAACATATGGTGGCTGATTAAGGAGGCACACGTGAGCATCTGTGCAAGAGCCACAGGTCCACAGGTCCAGTCATTCATCACTCAAATATAAATTTAAATTTAACAGAACATTTACTCTACATGGGCTTGTGGCCTGACTGTTAATGCTGTCAGATATCATAAATATTGCTTACAAATGGTGAAGACTCAGGTGAAGAAGGTGTAACTATCTTTTACTGTAGAGTACATCCAGATGGCAGCCAGAGCAGCAGATAGTACATACTGTTTACTACACTATAAATACAGCACATAGCATGCACTTTGCAAAGTGTTTCTGTGTACTCTCGTCCTCCTGTTGCCATGTTACCACAGACATGACAAACCAAGACATTTAGGATCTGGGCATATCATGTTTTTTTTTTTGCATGAAGAGTTTCAAATAGTTACAGTTTTAGTCATAACAGCTATTACCAGTGGCACGGACACCATATCATCTTTCCTTCCTAAGCACGATAAACCTCTACAAGGACTCTGAAAAAATTTAAAACATGACTACTACAGAAATATATTTCCCTTTGGGAATTGACTAAATATTTTTGAATTGATTTTGAATATCCATCCATCCATTTTCTGAACCCGCTGAATCCATTTCTGGGTCACGGGGGTCTGCTGGAGCCAGTCCCAGCCCATAGCAGGTGATAGGCAGGGTTACACCCTGGACAGGTCGCCAGTCCATCGGAGGGCTGATTTTGAATATAGAATATTTAAAATGTACAAAGGCTGATTGATAATTTATATTAAAGCTGGTTTCTGGAGAAAATACGTTTTGTTTTCTGATGAAAACTTTATCCAATGACATAAATACTTTTACTCTCTTGGGCACGATCAACAAACCTGTATACTAATTGTTTGTCTCTATGTCATAAAATGTAAATGTTTTATGTATTTTTTCTATTTTGCATATAAACGTTGACTTAAAACTATCATTATCTTAACTTGTAAATTCTACTTGTTTCTTTTTAATTTTTTTTTTTTAATGATATTATTAATGAACATAGTCCATGTACTTGAAATTGAATCTTTTTTCCTCTTGGAGAGCGGCGTCATCTGGTGTACGAAAACAGGCACTACATCTCAATTTGACGAGGGGCGGTTTCTCTGACGTCATCACGTTGATCCCGACGTAGTCGGACTCTGGACTCTGCGCCGGCGGGGAAGTTAGCTGCCCTCTGAGTTGAACAAGATATAGCAATTAAACAAGGTACGTTCTCTGAATTATGCATTTGATTTATTTATGCGTTTTACCACACATTTCAAAGCGTCTTACCGCGAAGCAAACATTAGCAAATATTTCCGGCAAGTAACATTCACAGGAGCGAAGTTTTACTTGCTAACCCCCCGCACGCCTCCCATATGGTACACCCCAAACTCTGTGTGAATTCTGGCCATTTTTAGTATTTCTTTTGCATTTATATACGTAAGTAAAAATCCTGCTGCAGGTTTCAGATATATTTTCACGTTTTAAAACTATCGGTACCATTCGGGATGTAAAAAAATAGGAATTGCACCTTGCTGTTTGGAGTAATCTGCCTCTGACGTATTCAGGTCAGATTGTGAATGGGAGCAAAAACTGCACAAAGACCATGAACATGGCAACACAGTTTGTGATGGAAAAATTAGTCTCGGCCGGTCTGACCTAAGTCATGTTTAAACCTCTGTGTGCTCTGAATAACTTTGTCACTTCTGCATTGAAACTTGAGATGTACAGTTTGACCTTTTTGCATGCAAAAGCTAATTAAATAATTCACAAATTCGAGCCATATTACCAAGTCTTTATTTTAGAGAGCTGTTATATTATTTCAGTCTTATTCAGGTATTGCAATCACCTAGTGGTTAAATATATTATGCAGAGGTATTAGGTACATTTTTCCACAACAGTCAGTATGTAAAACTCTATAGATTCAATTTTCAACAACCTTTCTAAAATAGATGGTTCAAACTTATAGACCAAAATGTAAAAAGGTTAATAAATGTACACAAAGATCACATGTATTACTAAGCACTTTCACCAGTCTAAATACCTGATGCAAATAGGTGCTAAACTTGGAGGACAAAACTTTTATTTTGCTTTCGAAAACATAAAAACCACGTTATTTTTCACAGTATATCAGAGGTGTGGATTTGAAGACCAACCCATATATACATGTTTCATCTGAACTATAGGAAATTTTTGCTTTCTTTGTAAATATGCAGAACTGCGATTTGTTTCTCCTTTGACCTGGACCACAAAAAACAAAACAAACAAAAAAAAAAACAAGTGTCATCTCAGGTTGAAAAAAAACATCTTGGTCTACTAGTTTTTTTTTTTTTTATGTATTGCATTTATTCAGTTTGTAAGAAAAGTTAATAAATTAATAAAATGTGTACTCAAGCTGGTTATTTGCAATAAACTGCATAAAGTATAATGAATTCCCATGATATATGCAGCCCTGATCTCTTTGAATCAGCCATTAAAAAAAGTCATAGCTGGTGAAAAATGGGGTTTGGGCGTGTATATGTACATTAAAAAAAAAAAAAAAAAGACTTTTTTTCATGGAGTTTGGCTTACATTCTGGTCGGTGGTCGACTGACACAAACATTCAGATAATAAAACAAAGCCAGGTATGTTGTTAGAAGGTTAGGCAAGTAAACTTTTGTTTAAGACCAAAAAAAAAAATTATGTCTGAGAATAATATAAGTAAATAAACCTAATAGAATTAATGTAACTTCATGTTTTGCTAAAAACAAAAAACAATATTCTGACTGGATAACCTGTTTATTTATTTTATGACTAAAAGAGGGCACCAATCTACTGTTTTGTTTAGTGTAAAATAATATAGATCTGAAGGTTGTTACTGCAATTGAACCTTTATCTTGTCATAATTTTCTCTACCAAGCATTTTTTCGGTTATTCTTAGTATAGCATATCTTAAACAGTGAATTACTTTAAATCAGTGGGTCAGGTTGGCTTCAGCATTGGTCCATTGGGTTACTTGTCATAATACCAACTCACAGATTAACAAGGCTGTTAATTATATCTGTCCTTTTATATCTCGTCATGAATAACTTCAGTAAAGGCTGCTATTTATACATTTGCAGTGGGAAAAGTCCACAGATGTCACTAGAGAGAATAATGTTTGGTTTGACAACTTTAGATGAGAGGTTTGTGTTGTGTATTGAGGTCCAGCAGCAGCTGCTCTGCCTCGTCTCCTTGCAGTCACGCTGGTGCTGGTTGAAGCTGCTTTAGTCCGGACTTGTTGGCATGGTGACGGATGGGGACTTCTGATAAATCTGACAGTGATGTGGGTGGGGCAAAACCCAGGGCCACATTGCAGTGAGCACAATAGAAGCACATTTATTTATCTAAATATCAGCCGTTGAACTAATAAAACTTACAAATATTTATTAAATTGCAAAGTGTTGGTCTGTGGTCTATCCTAATAGGAACAAGCCAGACATTGTGAATGGCTCTGATTGCGCCCTCTAGTGGTCATGTCAAAGTAGCGCTCTGTTGACGCTTACTTTTATTACTTTTAATAAATTCATGACAGTTGTTTTCAACTCTTCTCAATGTCTTTCAAGCATGCAGTTGTTTTTAACTCCCAGTTTACCTATCCAACATCTTGGTTTAATAATATTGTTCTCCACAATGTGCTGTCATTGACTTGTTATCCAGGTTTATTATTCAGTGGTTATTGTGCATGCTGTTTGTTGGTCTGCTGTATTTGTTCACCATCTTATGTATCTTTTACCCAAGACAAGTTTTGCCATGAGAGAATAACATTTGATCTAATCTTAATACTATTTGAATTAATGTTAAAATATCACACTTTACGTTTACATTGGCAGCCAAGTTAATCTAATAGTTTTACTTTGTGCTTCTTAAATCCTATTTTCACACAGCAGAATCTAGTCTTATTTATTTTTTGGTTTTACAATGATCTCTTTAGACTCTTTTAGAGGATATTCCTTCATTATTTATTGCCCCCAGACAGTGTTCTGAGTGACACAAACATCAGTATTGATATTGTGTTTCATTCTGTTACCTTTTACTCCCAGTTGTAAGACACCCATTCATGAATGCAACATGACTGTTGGGTTAAAGACCTGAAGTAGAACTGTAGTAGACGTGAAATGGTATCGATGGCTGAGTCGTCTGGATCAGCGAGTATGTGGAGAAGACGGCGCTCACTCTGCTCTGGTGTGTCTGCAGGTCAACCATGGCTCTCTCACAGGTGTCCTCCAGCAAGTGTGCCGGTGGTTTCCAGAAGGTTTTCGAACATGAAAGGTGAGACGGGTTCAAGCCGGGTCTCGGCTTCAGCCTTCCACACATGGGAGAAATTTTTAATTTTTTTTTTTAGAGAAGGAAAGTCATTCACGCTCGTGTTTGCATTTCCTCTGCAGCACCGAGCTGAAGTGTAAGATGAAGTTTGCCGTCTACCTGCCCCCCAAAGCTGAAACAGACAAGTGTCCCGTCATGTACTGGCTCTCCGGTGAGTCCTGAGGGAAAGTCGAGTTGTTCTGTGACACATTAAGTTCAGATACGTTAGCAGCATAATGATTCTTAATGTTAAAGTTACTTGTAAACTTCTGATAAACCTCTTTCCACTCAAGTCATAGTGTGGACAACGTCTCCACAGATGAATCAAGGTGATTTTGATATTGTGTGGATACAAAAAGTGTATTAAGAAGGCCCGTTTGTACAGGGATGTCCTTGTATTTGCTGCTGCGTTCTCATGAATCTGTACAGTTCAACAACCGACATCCCACAAAGGTCTGAGCGCTCACAGCCTCGACAAAGTTAACTCATTTTTCAGAAGATTTTATTGAAACTTGTCCTGAACATACTTGAAACACTGAAGAGTCATGGCTGAATGTTTAACGGGATTTAAAAACAATCATTTTCTACGCAAATCTAAAAGTAGTGGTGAGTTTGAGAGCCACTGTTACAGTTTTGCCATCTGATAACTCTTTAAAACAAACAAAAAACAAGTATTTTAGCTGCTTAGAGAACGAGCTGCTTTCAGCAGTGAAAAAGGAGAGAACGATCAATATGTTAAAAACATTAGGACATAAAAGGCGTTATGCAACCTTTTTAGAAATTCAAACTGATGTCACTGTTGATAAGTGAAGCAGCTTCATTTGAGTTGATAATTATAAACTAGTTTTAGTTTACTGAGAAACTTGTCAAGACTCAAAAGATTTACAGAAAAGATGAAATGCAGTTTCCAGCTATGAACGTCAATCTTAACCACTGAAGTGTTTTATGGTTACGTTAACTTACGTTAACAGTTAATGAGTATAAACGTTGTCAGACCATCAATGTTTGTGACGTTAATGATCTTTGGGAATCGGTGCTGTGTTGATCCTGCGTGGTGCTGGAGGAGGTGACTCATCCATGACTTTTAGTTCTTGTTTCTCTGCAGAGCTCTGGGGCTCATGGGAATTTAACATATCAGACTTTTTATAAAGATTTCAAATCATGTTGATGCTGAAGAGACTTTTTCTACAGCCAGTTTTTTGGTTGCAGTCAAAACCAGATTTAAACCAGTTCTGATCCAAAGATTATTCTTTATTCTCCGGGTGGATCTTTTTTCTCTCGTTTTGTCTGAAGCTTCTAGTTTAGTGGAGTTTTCACGTGGATGTCGAGACTTGTACTCTCTGGAGGATAAAGGTTGATTCAGGAGAGAGAGATCGAACACTGAAAACTCCTCCAGCTGATCAGTTTGAGTGTTTGATGATTCTGTGATCGGTTTTGTTTGGACGTTCGCCTGCAGGTCTGACGTGCACGGAGCAGAACTTCATCACCAAAGCCGGCAGTCAGCTGGCCGCTGCAGAACACGGCATCATCATCGTGGCTCCGGACACCAGCCCACGTATGAGCACACACACACACACACACACACACACATACACACACACACACACACACACACACACACACAGGAAACAGCTCAGAAACAAATAATTATGAGCTAGTATAAGTACAAGAAGAAGCTGCTTGTCTTTTTTCAAATGTTTTGAGGAAGATGGTAGGACTTGGCTGGCCGACGTCTTCATCGCATCATGATTCCGTAAACAAGTCTTCACGTTCGGTGACTCGAACAAACAATGACCTTTTCCTTTTTCCTCAGGTGGATGCAACATTGAGGGCGAAGACGAGAGCTGGGATTTCGGCACAGGAGCTGGTTTCTACGTCGACGCCACCCAGGACCCCTGGAAGACCAACTACCGCATGTACTCGTACGTCACCAAGGAGGTAAACACTAACCGCTCACCTCTCAGTTGTGCTTTCAGATGACTGGTCTGAGTCGTGCCGTTTTTCTCTCTCATTCAGCTCCCCAAACTGATCAACGCTAACTTCCCCACCGACCCCGACAGGATGTCCATCTGCGGTCACTCCATGGGCGGCCATGGTGCTCTCATCTGTGCCCTGAAGAATCCTGGGAAATACAAGGTACAACATGTTTCCCCTGTAGTACCATTTTTTTGCTGCAGGAACCTTCTCTAGGATCTTTTGGGGGTTATTTTCTCAACCTTTTCCATTTTAACCGCAGTGACCAGTGCTAAACAGTTTCCTCCCATCAAAACAGACAAATTTATGAAACACAATGAACTTTATTTTAGTTCACCCGAGGGGGTACAAAGTAACATGTATGGTAAAAGCAGACTGCTGGAGGTGCTTCAGTGAAGGTTCAGGAACACTGAGGAGAAGTTAGTTTACTCTGATCAGTTATTGATCCAAGTCCAGTTGTAAAGTCAAAGCTTTGTAGCCCACTGTTATTATAATAATATTAACAAATTATGTGACTATATGACTGCTTTTACTACTACTTATTTTACAATAACAAAATTAATATTGTAATATTTGGTAAATGGAAAAAAAACAAAGGAAAAAACAATGTTTAAAAAAAGACTAGTGGCTTAGAGTATAAAACTGGATAATTAGAGTTCTTAAGACAAATCAGTATCGGCAGGTAACTCGCTGGAAAATTGGAACCCACATAAATGTGCAACACTTAGATGACTGATGCAGAAAGAAGGAAATCAAAAGCTAATCAGAAATGTTCACCGTAAAGGTTCTGGGTCATCTCAAAAGTGCTTCTTCACCACCCAGTCTCCTCTAAGGGGTGAAAGTTCTCCCCAGAACTCTGTTCAGTACCTAGTTCCTGCTGTGGAAATGTAGCAAGCTCAGGGGAGGACCCCTATAAAGATCCTGGTTCCTGGGAATGGTTCCTGTGGTCAAAATGGGATTTTTAGCTCCTCAAGGAAACAAACAAAATAAAATTGAAAAAAACAAACAAACAAAAAAACCTGGGTCATGTAAGTTCTGTAGGAGTCTTCAGTCTCTCAACTCTCAGAAATGAATAAACTTATGTTGGTGTTACAGAAGTTTAATGTGATAAAACAGTTCCTGCTTTTGCTTTCTAAACCCTTTTGATTTTTAAGTTTAAAAAAAAAAGTTGTATATAAACATAAGGTATTCATCTAATTAAAATCCTAAGCTTTTGTTTGGGTTTATTTTTAACACAAACCTGATGCTCCTCACTCTGTACCACACGAGTCTGTAAATGGATTTGATGCTGATGGATCTCTCCGTGATTCCTGCAGGCCGTGTCCACCTTCGCGCCCATCTGTAACCCCGTCCAGTGTCCCTGGGGCCAGAAAGCCTTCTCAGGATATCTGGGTTCTGACAGGTCCACGTGGGAGGTAAGGTACTGGTCCTCCAGGGGAAAAAAAAAAAAAATTACTGATAGTCACCAAGGATTTAAAAATAAGCAAGACATCAGTTTATTTGATGGCTGATTAACCACTATGGCTCCTCGTGCCTGTCAGGCGTACGACGCCACGGTGCTGGCGGCATCGTACTCCGGCCCTCAGCTCGACATCCTCATCGATCAGGGCCGTGACGACCAGTTCCTGTCAGCCAGTCAGCTGCTGCCCGACAACCTGATCGCCGTCTGCTCCGAGAAAAAAATCCCTGTTGTCTTCAGACTGCAGCCGGTCAGTTTCTTTAGTTCTTTCAAAGTAAAAGCCCAGACTGGAAAGATTTATGTGCTAAAAGTACAGATTTTTAAAATATCAGTCTGCTTAGTTTCTCATAAATCATTTCCAAACCCACTTAAGTTGGAGGAGATTTAGTAATTACTAAAAATCCTCAAATGACATGTGTTGTACGTAAAACTGTAAAGCTCGATTCAAAGCCCACTCTCGGCGTCATTTCCTCCTGCAGGGCTACGACCACAGCTACTTCTTCATCTACTCCTTTCTGAACGACCACATCAAGCACCACTCCAAGTACCTGAACGCCTGAGCTGCCGCCCCCTCGTCAGTCCGTCAGTTCTCTCCTGCAACACCAGGCGATCATAAATCATGCCACAAAACAAGTCGCTGATGTTTAAAGTCCGGCTTCAGTGTGAAGGACAAGATCTTCTGTTCTGGTGGTTTTTTTTTTTTTTAAATCTTGTGAACTGATAACAATGTGCTGATAAAGTTTAAACGCTTCATCTAGTTGACCAGAGAGCTGTCCCCGTTGGATATTTTCAGAATAAAAGCCTTTGATATTCATCTTGATTTTGTGGGGTTTTAAAGATCAGTACTGCTTCATTAACTGTGAAGCTGCAGTTTAAGAGTAAATTAGAATAAGTTTACAAACTAAACACCCCCACGATATTCAGAGTATTTTCTACTCTAATACATTTAACATGTACGACATGTCAAGTTTTCCCAGAGGCCATTAAAGTTTTTTCATTTCAAAAAGTTCTTTCCCCCTCAGCTTTTCATGTATTTAATTTAACATGAGATTTTTTTTTTTTTTGGAAGAAACCAGCAAGTTTTATTAGGGCCAAGAAGGTTTGGCTTAATTTTGTCAAATTTGATGGAATCCTTCTCAGAGTTTGGACTGATCTGTTTTTTGAGTTTTGTGGTTTTACTAGCTAGAGCTTTGATGCTCCGTTTCCTGAAGTTCTGGGTCACATTCAGAGCTGCGCTGTTTCAAAATGCTACCATAATTTCCTGTAAATTATTGCTTCAGTTTAACTGTACGTTTTGGATCATTGTCTCTAGTTCAAAGCTTTGATCCTCGGCCAGCTCAGTTTTTCTGCAGGATTTTGATGTCCATTTCCCATGATGCCGTTTACTTTGAGGGCCTCTGGCTCACTGGCTGAACCGCTGAAACATGACTTAATCATGCTCCACCTGCACGGTGATGAGTGATTCTTCTTTCTGTGGCTAAAGGAAAGCCACATTATGTCCAAATATTTCCACTTTTCTCTCAACTCTTCATGGAATTTAAACTCAAGAGTTTTCATCTTCTTGGTGAGCGTTTGTTGCTCAGATTCAGGAGGAAAAGCCTTGGTGATTTTTTTTGGATGATGCAAATAAGATCTGTAGAACCATATGACCTCAAAGAGTGGGTGATAAAAACCAAGTGGACACATGAGGAAAAAAAACAAAAAACGCTTGAATGCATTCATAACTGAATGTTTGGTAAGAAAGGTTTTGCTGTGACAGACATTTTTAGAGCTTCTCCACCAGGTGAACATCTAGTTTGTAAGGTATTACCTTACAAACTAGAGTGGGTTTACTCATCACCCCCCAGCTGGAAGTGACCCCACAGCAGGGACAAAGCTTCCCTGCAACTTCAACCGGTTAATAATGCCTAATGTGACAAATGGAGCAGGCCTTGTTGGAGTCCAGAACTAGGAGGAACTTAAGACAACAGTGCAACCTCAAGAGGTGCCTGTGAGGAACGGAGTCTCTGATCTGAATCTGAGGGTTCTGATGTTGGACTTCTGTGCTTGCCCAACGTTACCTGAACAAGCCCCGAGGGAGAGCTAAGTCTCACTGGAGAGATGATGTTTCTCAGCAGGCCAGCACATCTCCAGGTGTTCCTCTGGAGGAGCCTGAGGAGGTGGAGCTCCACCACTAACACCATGTAATGCAAAGCAGTACAATGCAATGTTTTTTTGTGTGTGTGTGTGTAAAACTTACCTGATCATAGTAGGTTCTAATATCAGATGAACTACCTTATTTCATTATTTAGGAAAGAAAAGCAAAATAGTACGAATCACCTGGGCAACACTAAGTACACTTTTACCCCCTGGATAGGATTCAAAAGTGCAAGCTACAACCTTGAACCAACGATCTGTTTGTTCTTGATGAATTGATCATGAACAGGTATGTGGAGCTCTATGAAGGTCTGAAGTGTCCAGGTGTGCAACAGGATTAAAACAGGATTTCCGTTCAGAGGGAGACGGCAGAAGTCGTGCACTCTACTGGCTTTATTTCTAAGCCTTTTAACTTTACAACACTAGATATTATGAAGTCCAGCATGGTTATGCTTTTAAGTTTTCATTCTCAAGCATTTTTTTTAAGCTGGCAGCAGTAAAAACTACCTTTTTTTTTTTTTTTTTGCCTTATTTGGGTATTCTGAACTCAGTAACAGCTTCTCAAAGTGACTGTGTCATTATAATGTGCTCACTGGAAGGAAAAAAAAGCTGGTTCTCAAAATAAGCTAATTACTGAGAAAAATACACGTTTTCAGGGCTGCTCATAAACTTCGGGGAGTAACTGGAGATATTTTTAGCTCACGACATCAGGAGACGTGAGTTAAGTGCTGCTTTGGGACTAAAAAGACTCAAAAACTTCTGATTTACGGGACAAAAAAAAAGTTGATTTTGACATGTGAGCTCTTTACTGATAAAAGTGATGAGAATTACAGTACAGTATTTACAGTATTCACAGCAGTTAAGGCGACGTTACAGGAACATTTCATGCATGCTGTACAACAAATTACACAAAAGTTCACAAAGAGTTACAAAAGGGAATAATACATCGAAAGTTCAACAAACCTGAAGAGAAGTCCCATAAAAAATAAATTTGCTCCCAGTCAGAAAAGTACAAAAAAGTGAGTACATACAAAGTTTAATGTTCATACAAAAACAAAAAAGAGCTTTACGTTCAGCAGGCGCACATGTCGTTGACCCCACGTCTAACTTACTCGGTTTCATCTGAAAGGTGGTTTAAGATTTTCCCAGTTGCCAAAACAAAAATATAAACACAAAAGTTTAAAGTGCAGAATCTGTCGGGGAGCAGTCAGTTTGGTTTAACGAATCGCTGTGGCGACACGAGCTGTTGTTTGAGGATATTTCAAATCAATCCAGCAGACGTCAGGAATGTGTAAAAAAAATTAGGAAGACAATTTGTTGCTCTTCCTCTTCTTTAATCCAAGAGGAATATTAATACTGTTATTATACATTATTAGCACAAGATTTACATAAATATACTGGTTTTTCTTCACAAAGCTGCCAGTAGTGTTGAAATATGTGAGCATGTATTGTTTTTCTTAATCATTTGTATATTTTGAAGAGCAAACTTTTTTTTTTTTTTTTTACAGTACATGAACAAACTATTTACCCAACAACAGGAAATCCTTGTGATAAATAATATATACAAATTTATAGTATATGGTTTGTTTTGGCAACTGTCAAATCAGTCCAGTGGAAGCATTTACTTTTTTTTCTTCTTCAAACTGCTGAATATTAAAGTAGCTCAAGCTTTGGATACCAAGCTGCACAGAAACAAACAGAAAACACACAGACATACATACACGCACACAGAAACAAACAAAAAACACACACACGACACTTACACAGGCCTGCAGTTTCAAGAATGTTGACAGTTTCATCAATTCTGGCATGCAGAAGAAGCACAAGCCAGACTTTTTACGACTTCTTAAAGGGAAACTACAAACATTTGTAACCATTGCTATTTTATTTGCACTTTTTAGCTGATGTTTGGTTTCCATAGCAACAGCATTTTTGCAGATAGCCACCCTCAAAAAAGTGAAAAGTCAAAGTGAGATCATTTCAGTTAAAGTTTATTTTCCATCCTGAAAACCTGCATCCTTCTGCACCGCCTCACTGCTCCTGCAGTTCCTGCTGTCTGCCTGGAGGGGGCACACTTTCATTATAATTTGCAGGACGTCTTCCATTTCAATTGATTAATTTTAACTAATATAGCTACACGCAGGTTCAATTTTGTGTCATGTTAATATTCTATATTTAATATTCTCTAGTCTGAATGTCTGGTTACAATAGCTCACTTCTCATTGGCATGTCCTGATTCCTCAACATCTGATGTGAACGTCGTTAATAAAGACATCTGAACTGAAATGGCTTGTCTTATAGTGGTCAGGTGGGTAACTGGAAGCGATATGAACCACTTGGTTCCGGAGGAGCCACCGCCTGTTGTCCCGGCTCCTTCTTTGTTGCTGCAAATTTGTTGGACCTTATCGATCCCTAGTTAGGATGGCAAATATCACTGGCTGACAAAGGAAACCTGAGTTAGCAACTGTTTTGTCGTTGGAGCAGGTTTGATGGGGTACACCTCCAAGGGTTGTAAAAGAAAAACAAAAAAAAAAAGGAGTGAAGATCCTGTGGGACTTCCAGATCCAGACTGATGAACTGGTGATGACTCACCGACCAGTTCCCGTACTGGTTGACAAACTCTGGAAGTGAGCAGTGTTGACCGATGTAGCAAGATATCAAGAAGGATAAACAGATGGGTTAAAAGAGTAAGAAGAAACATGTGAAAAGGCGGAACTGGCGCCAGCAGTATTTGGAGCGATCAGGACTGGGAGAGTAGCTCCAGCAGATTACCAGAACATCAGAGACGTCTGTTTTAAGTAGAAAAATGTTTCAGTCTGTGAGTTGAACACTGTTACATCAGAAACACTGTGGGGAAGATTCTCAGGACTATCCTCTGACACTTCTTGAAAACAAGCTCTGCAATCTCAGCAGGACACCGAGGATGCTGAAGGAACAGAAAAAAATGGAAAAGTATAAAAATCTGTCAGTCAGAGCTCGTCTGGTTTTCACATGTACTGGACTGGTACTGTAGACCTTGTTATGGGTCGGTAACAGCCTCCTGCGCCTTTAAAGCCTCGGCTTGTGCCAGATCTGCAGTGCCACGTGATTCAAAAGGCCACCCACACACACACACACACAAATACTGTTGACATAGCACGCTGTGGAAGGAGGCATCAACAGTGCAGTAAACCAAACCCACCCTGAGTCACAAAGTCTGTAATCTCACACAGCAACAGCTCTGGCTTCACACACACACACACACACACACCTTTGTCTGCACAGTCAGCAGGCCAGAGGAACGATTCACTACATTAACTTCAAATTTACTCTGCGAAGCTGCAAGAAGAGAAGTTTTCTAAAAACTGAGCATTTGAAAGTAGCTCACAAAAAAATGTGTAATTATTCCTCATCGGTCCAGACTATTGGAGCCAGAGGTGTGTCCTCAGATCAACCCATCCCATCCTGGCATCTAAAGGTCAGAACCGTGACTCTGATGTTTAGCAAGCGCTTAGCAGCGCTGACGGAGAATCAGCGTTTGCGTGTGAGAAGATGGGATGAGTCCAGAACCAGAAGCGCAGCAGTGGATGGAGGACTACCGTTGGAAATGGGATAGCGGATCGGCCTCGTCCCAGTGTAGTCGCTCAGCATCCTTCAGTCATCACATACACTGTTTTTGTTTTGTTTTTTGGTCTCTTTGCGTTTTTTTTTTTTAACTCAACTTGAAGCTGCTGTTTCTGTGCCCATCAGCCCGTTCAGTAATCCATCCACAGTTTTTTTTTTCTTTGAACATTTCAAACATAATGACTGGTATTTCACTTGTGTTTGTTCATTTCCATCAACACCACGTGTGTTTTGGCACATTAACACCAACACATCGACTAGTTACTAAGAAAAGCCCCTCAGGTCCGTTTTTCTGGGTGAACACCAGTTAGAAACACCTTGTGAGAGGATGCAGACCAAACAGTGACTCTAGATCTGTCTGAGACACACAGATTAATGTCCCCACAGACCCACACCAGCGGCAGGGACATGCACACAGCTCCACGCAGTTCTAGTAAAACTTTAAAAAACATACACCATTATAGCTAAAATATATTAGAGAAAAATAGTCTTGGGCTCTTTCTTTCTTAGTCTGTACAACAACTCAAAGATATTCTCAGTTTCTCTTTTTATTATAAATATGTTCAGCTTTAAATATAAATTGCAGGTAAAAGCTGTCTCCCTCCGTCTTAAAGTGCAACCAGCAGGCCGCAGCATTCCCTTTCACAGAAATGTGTGTTTGAACTTAATGTCATCGTGACGATGACATTATATTTGTGGTAATGAGTTTCGAGGTCACCGTGATTGCTGTTCTGGCCTTTAAAGACAGAATCCACAGATCAGGATGTGTTTTGTGTGGGTGAAGATGGGACTGATGTTTCTGTAGCAAACTCTGCTGCATGAGCAGATTTTTTTTTTTTTTTTTTTTTGAGAGGAGGACCTAGGACCCAGAGTTATGCAAGGCTAGCGGCACATAACGGTTCAGCTGGTTTCCCATCATCAGGCTGACGTATGAGACGAGGGGAATGATGGAGCAGTGCAAGATCTTTACTCTCTAGTGGAATATTTTGTCTTTCATCTCTCTCTCTCACTATGTAGCTTTGATGCCTTGGTTTTGTGTCTGATCAATATTCCATGATTAAAAGTTTCCCTCTAGATCTGTAAGAATCTAACACATGATACTTTTCTTCACACAGCCCAAATCCAATATTCAGCATGTCCAATAAGACCTGACTGACCGTTTACATCATATACAGGAAATGATCCAACCCGATCCGTGCACCCTTGTTAATGCTTCCTCTAACTCACGTAGTTGCTATGGAACCATGTGAATTTGTTTTTATTTTGCTTTACTGAATATATTTGCTTATTTTACTATTGATTCTGGGATTTTTTTTTTTCATTTGCTTTAGCCTGTACAGATTAAATGTGTTACAGAAATAACTTGTTTTACAAAAAATAAAATAAAATAAAAAAAGACTATTTAAAATTCTCTAAGAGCAAGTGAATGGTTCAGATTGAGACCCATCTGTGAAAAACTGATGACAATCACTTTTGAACCCAACTCTATATGGGGTTTTAATCCAACTTGAGGAAAAAAAAAAAAAAAAAAAAAAAAAACACATTTTAGATGTTTTATTTTTATTATAAAGTAGGAGACTGTCAAAAAAAAAATCTTTAGTATCTGCATATACTAAAAATTGGTTTTGGGCTGACATCCTCTGAAGCCTCTAATGTTTGTGTTTACAAGTCCGTGGTCCATTGTGCGTGTATCTATCAACATTATCATCCAAACATTCCTGCTCTTAAGCTAAGACGAGCTGTTTTTAAGGTGTTCAAAGATCTTATTGTAGTGCATACAGAGACTATAAACATACTGTTTCAAAAACAGTTCCTGCTACCTACTACTTAATTATTGCGATTTTTAACCTGCAGGTTGCACTTTAAGACGTTTTTATTTTGGCTTTTTTCTTCTCAGGACACTAAGAGTTAAACACAGTCCAGAATCACTTAACCTGAAAGTTCAGTAGGAAAATAAAACAAAAACTCTCACCTTTACAGAGTTTAAAGAGTCATTTAAGGGTTTGCTTAAATGTGTGCATAGACAGCATGATTTTAAAGTGATGGACTAAAAAGTTCAGCTGACGGCAAACAAGCTGAAACTGCTCCACAAATTCTACATCTAATTTAGATTTCAATCCAAGATGTTTCATATCCCCTGAATCTACATTTGGAGCCACAATCGGGGAGGGAAAACAGAGGTTTTGAGAGAAAAAAAAAGAGGAGATAAGAAAAGTAGTGAACTGAGAGTAAAACTCTAGTTTTTGAGAAAAGTCACAACAATAAAGTTGTAATTTCACCTCAAACATGCAGGGTTTTAAATAAAAACCACTTTCAAAGTCACTCAGTATTGCTTGTTTTCATTCTTTGATAAAATGGCACCTTTGTTTTAATTTTAAGAAAATTTCTGGACTTTTTTTCCCCCTCAATAGTTGCAATTGCTCAACAATTTTAGTCTAAAAAAGAGGATTTCTCCCTTCGCCAGATGGTTTTCAAATTTGGGACCAGCCAGTGTTAAGATTTACTAAATAAAATTTAAAAAAAAGCAAATGTGAAGTTGTATTTATGCTTCTGTGGAGTCAAACATGATTTTTTTCCCCCACTCACCTTCCACCAGAAACTCACCTAAAACACATGATTTGTGGCGAGAACTGACCCGCAGCCAGCTGCTGCTCTTCTACCCGACTCCCTCTTGGCATGATTTAAAGTTCTCCTCAATAATTTGGTAAATAAAACCACTTCTGACAATTTTAGTTCCCTTTCTGCATCCTTAAAGAAATAAAAAGCCTCCTGTTACTGAGCAGGATGCAGAGCGGCTGCAGAGGCGAGCTGTGGCGTCGTGCGGGTGTTTGCTGTACGCGCGGGTCGGTTGGAGGCTCCGCCCCGCTCCTGCTGCTCACGTCTGGAGCAAGTGTTTGGAGGAGGCCTCATCCACCAGAGCCTGAACTGTGATGCACACCTTCACCAGCCCCTTCTCCTCCAGGATGTGGTGCGGAAGACAGAGTTTGTCCTGGGAGTCCAGTCAGAGAAGAAGAGGAGGAGAAGAAGAGAGCAGAGAGAAAGAAGTGCAGGAACAGATTTAAAAAAAAAAAAAAAAAGAAAAAAAGAGAGAAAAGGCAGCAGAGGATTTAGACACAGTGCTTGTAAATAAAGTACAAGGAGGTCAACTCCTTACTGTCATGATTTCACCAAGACTCATTCTTTTTAAATTTAATATGTAGCAGGAAGTAGCCACAGCCGTGCCTACAGTCTGAGTGTGAGGATAACTGTTAACTACAGCCTCCACTCAGGAAGCTGAAAATGTTTGCTGGTATTCTGTGTTTAGTTATTTTGTAAACATTTGGACTGGCTTGGGGAAACTGAGTACATAAAACCTTCTGTGAAGCACTGCTGTGGATGAGATAACCGAGGAGCCAGTTCTTTCATTAAATTTAAAGGCGGGGTAAGTGATTTCTGGATGACGTCATGTCTGTTTACACTCAAAACAGAGAGCTGGTTCCTCCTTCGCCTTCATATGAAATGGTGAGAAAATGCTTATGAAACTGACCAATCGGGGAAGGAGGAGGTTTCTGGAGGAGGGGGAATTCTTCTGAGCTTCTGATTTCACAAAAATAAATTTTAAAAAATCTGAAATGATCCAGTCCACCTGAAAGCCCTCAGTCGATTCATGAGAACTTGAAGACCTTCCACCTGCCTCAACACCAACTCTGTAGAACACAAAACATCCTTAAACTCTTATCATTTCTGTTTGTGAGGCGAAATAGGAATGAGTCATAAAAAATGATCTCTTTCACATGATTTTTGTTGCTTTATTTCATGAAAGAGAGCCTGTTTGGATCTGGAACCACTGAACAAATGAGCCAGTAAAGAACCCCACATACTTCAGTCGCAGCCTGACTGAAGCTGCTGTACGGAGTTGAGCACACAATCGTCCACGGTGGCAACAGAACTTATCTTCATGTCCTAATACACCTTTGTTTCATGCTGGGAAATGAAATTTTAGGTTTCCAGCCAGCTTTTTTCCAATTGTCAAAATACCCAGATCACAGGGTCCTGCTGCTGCTCAGGAAGCCCCATGAAAGGAGAAGATAGCATCAAGGCCACCAGCACTTCCTTGAGGAAAAATCTCACTTTACAGGAATAAAAGGTAAATGTCTCAAAATAAATACTTTATGGAACAGAATTGAAGTCTTTCTTAAGGCTAACATGAAGACTTGAAACTTAAGCTCCCACAGAGGAAAAAAAAAAACACTTTTAATAATGTTTCTGTGGAATAATCCAACAGTTCACCTGCTGACAAGACCTTTTTTTCTAAAAAAAAAAAAAAAAAATTAAATTAACAGTTAAAGGGGACATTTAAAAAAAGAAAAAAATCTGTCCTAAAGATCAAAAACTTCAATGTAACACAAAGCTGCCACTGCTCGCCGTTGACCAGTCTACGAATCTCTCATTGAGCCGGTTGCTCAGATTTGCAGGGTATTGGGACATGATGGATCAGAGTAGAATTATCCAGCTTTCCCATCTTTCTCTCCACCCAACATCCTATCACACTCCATCTACCTCTGAAGTGGACAGGACCAGGTTTTATTACCAATTTCAAAAGAAATACACCCTACAGTAGAGGGGGGTGGAGTCAGGTGTACTGGCTGACTCCACCCCATAAAACTGGCTGGTATAAATGGAGTCGTAAATAGATGGTTGAAAAAAGGAGCTTTTGAACTAAACCTCTGTTATACTGTGACTAAAGGATGTCACATATATTTCAATAAAATTCCAGAAAATGGTTTCAACTTTTTTTAAAAAAATTTTTGTAAAAAAATCGTAATTTGTCTCCTTTAAATAGCCATATTCCTTGAGCTTTTAATTCCTCCAACATTACAACACAGCTCATTAAATATAAAATCAAACCCTCTAACATATACATTTTCAGAAGATACATTTATATTTCACATAATAAACTCTTCTAGTTTCTGTAGCCCTTCTGATCTTATCCAAAATGGTCACATTGCATATCAGGGTCAAGTAGATGAAGAAAATTGTACCATGAGCAGAACAACAAGTATTAAATAAATATCACATTTTGTCTTATTGTTCCAAACATCATACTCAAATAGCTGTTTTAAATGATCATTTATGCAAACAAGAATCTTAAAATACACCCAACTGATCTCAACAATCAATATGTAGTGAGATATGGCTTCACGTTAGAGAACATAACTGTTTGTGCAGCTCAGTAATGTTGAACGTCTCCATGCAGGAAACATGTGCTTATGCAGGAAATCTTAAAACCTGGTCTCGAACAACACACTCCAAATGTGCAAGGGAACCATCAGACATTGAAAAATGAATGTGATACTTCATTAAACGAGGCTTAAGCCACAACATCCACAGGCCTTTTTGAAGCTCCTCAGAGCTTGATAAAATTAGATTATATTCTTGAAAGTACAACACAGCATTTGTAAGCTCTCTAACTGTAGTATCTGCTAAGGAAACTGTGCTGCTGCAATGCTGTTTGGACCACAGACTGCTTAAAAAGATGGACGTAATCGCTCAATGTCCAAAGTGAAGAAGACGCTTTTAAGTGCAGTGCCATTCCTGACCACTAGGGGCCGGGGTGATTTTTTTTTTTTTTCTGTTGACCTAAACAAAAAGAAGAACTGATTTTTTTCAAGCCAGGATTGAACAGTCTTGTACATGAACTCTGTCCTGCACAGATATGATTATCCCTGCTAGACAACATGTTGAGAATTTATCTGTAACTTGAAGTATCTCCATGTGTCTTGCTTCTGTGAAGAGTTCAAGTGTCTGTTTATCGCAAAGACACAAACAGGGAGAGAAGGCGAGGAGGGAGGCATTGGCTCATGCTGATGCTGCATTTGTGTCACAAAGGAGGCTGATTATTTCATCTGATCTGTCCCAAATAAGTTATGGTGTGCACTTCAGTGTGCTGCTTACTTAGTTTTGTGTGATTAAACCTGACAAGCTGAAATGAAAGATAGGTAGGTGAATTCAGATCAGGTGCCCGGATGCTTTGTTCTGGGTACATACAGACTTCCTGCAACAATCATTAAGATGCCTCAGTGAATTTTAACTTGTTTTATCGTCATACTCAGTACAAAACGACTAAGAGCTCGTGAGAACAGAGGGAATGATTACACCTGCATGGTTCACTTTGAGCATCCTTTCACCTATGTGACATAAATGCAACAGCAATAACGAGGAGGAGCCTGGGCTAGAGGAGTGCAGGACTGTTGTCATGGTTACGTCAGCTCAATCCAACTATAGGCCACGAACAGCAGAACGAGGCAGAGGATGTGAACCAGGCTGGAGCCAATGAAATCCCAGATCTGCCAAGCAGGAGGCGGGGTTTGAGTAGTAACAGAAACCAATGAGCGAGTCTCTGGCGCTCTGCAGGAGGCGGGGCTTGGAGTCGAGACAGCCTCGTCCCGTGTCTTGTCTGGAGAATTCATATCCAGGGCAACCAGTGCCTGAACTGTGTAGCGGACCGGCTTCAGGCGGCACTGGATGATGTCGTAGGGCGAACAGAGAGACGACTGCCAGCCCCGATTAGGAAAAGAACGTGACAGAAATGAAGGAATGAGAAATAAAGAGCAAACAAGGCAGCAAGTGAGAAATGAAGACGAGTATGGTCAAAAGAAGTTAAAAGTTGGAGATGATGTTCAAATGTTTAAAAAGAATAGAAAAAAAAGCATCAGGGTGGAAGAACAGAAGAGGTAAAGACACAAAAGGAGGGGAAAATATAGTCCATAAGAGAGAGAGAGAAAAACAAAAAAAGAGGAAAAGATGAGAGGTGCAAAAGAAGCAGAAAATGATAAGTAAAGTGATGCCATGACAAAAAAAGAGAGGAGAAATAAAACCAAAGGTAAAGGGAAGAAAGCAATAGAGATAAACATAAGACAACCATAGTTTATGAGAGAAAAAGGATGGAACCAGGAGGAGAAAAATGACAAAAAGGTTGTGGTGCCATCCAGCCGGAAAGTAAAAGAAGAGAAAGAAAAGGCAGGAGGTTAACCAATAAGCACTAAAGTCAAAAGTCAAGAGTCTGAGCTAGTAGGGAGCTAGGGCAGGCAGGGGTTACCACGGAAACGAGCGGGGATGCTTACTGAGAGGATGCTGTACAGCTCTACAAACCCAGGCGGGTGTTTCTCTCAGTAAGCAGCCCTGTGACGGCAGAGCCAGCGCAGCAGGCCAGCGCAGGCGGCAGCTGTTAGCGTGGCAGCTGGGAGAAGCTTTGCAGAAGCGCTGGCGGTGAAACATTCAGGCTGCAGGACGTTAGCAACGTTCACACACGCCAGAAACAGTCAGCAAGCAACGAAAGAAGTCAGAGATCAAGCAGGTTAACGGCTCAGAACCAGCTGACAAATCAACAAGTCTGTTTTTCTTACAGAATAAAGCAATAAGATGGAAAAATTAAAATTAAAAAAAAGACACTGACATAAACATAAAATATTTAACATGACCAACGCTTTATAAAAACAACAAGAACAAAACAAAGAACTCATTATTATGTCACACTGACCTAATGACTGGAAAGGATTATAAGATGTCCCATCTTTCTCACTTGTGGGTGAATGACGAGAGCAACGTTAGATTGTGAAAACGGCGGCGACAAACTCAGAGTGACTGGGTTCCCATTTAAACGTGTTTTCAATAAAACCTTTAAGACAAATGAGAACATACTAATGGTCTCATTGAATGTTTAGACATGACCACCCACCAAAACCAAACACCACCAGGGTCCTTCATTCAACATCTAACATGATAAAGTTCTTTTATGTGAGTGTGTGTGTGTGTGAGAGCGTGTGTTTGTGTGTGCTCTTCCTCCTTCCCAGGTTTTATGCTGAGATAACCGGCTGATGGGTTCAGAGTCATCGATAGGTTTAACTGTGTTCTCTGGACTCAAACACATTCAGTCTGCTTCTTTTACAATGCAAAGAGGGAGATATTTTTCTACGGAAAAAACAAACTCACCATCCCTCTATCACACATACACACGTATATACTTACACACAAACACACGAGATCAAAGTCAAAGCAGCTCAGTTAGCTCTGGTTCAGACCGCCACTGCTGTTTTGATCGACTCCTGTCATGATGGAGGAAGCTGGAAGCCGCAAGCAGCCATGACAGCAGCGATGATGTCAGTGTTACGTGTCGACATTAAATGGCCCACTTTGAAGCCATGAGGACAGGAAGGAGAATGGGGGGAATGCAACCATCCTGAGAGAAGGCTAAGTGGTTTTCAAGCATCAGGAGGACAGAAAATCCCCCGTTTTAAATTGTTGCAATGTTGTGTTTTAACTGGATGTCAGGATGTCTGATTGCAGGATGAGATTGTTAAACTTAAATACTCAGAACCATCAGCCTTTCTCTCACTTCTGGTTTGCAGCTTGGTGTCCTGCAGATACTTTTGCAGGACATCCTCAGACTTCTCTTTCCATCTCGTGTCAGCAGCACCTCAGTGACCGTGACAGCTGTGTTTTCAGGGAGTCTGTCTGATGATCTGGGGGTGCTTTCAGGTTGGAGGCTATGATAAAAACACAAACTGTCCTTCAGCAGGACCTAAGCTGCTCAGTTGGTTAAGAAGATGTACTGGTAGTACTGAGAAAAAAAAAAGACAACTATGTGCTTATCAACAAGCAAAACTGGTTTCAGATTAATGATCATCTAATATTTTTTATTTTAAATCATCAAATCAAGTGTGCCATAGAACAGACAAACCCTTTTCCAGATGGATTATAAGATAGTATTTTATACTACTGCAAGTTTTGGAAGAAGTGAAAAGAAACCTGAAGTCGACCCCCCAGATGACAGAGGCCACATTTCACTGCTGACAGGTGTTTTTTTTGTTGTTGTTGTTGTTAAAGGGGAATGTCTCACCGCTGGAACTCCTATTTTTCTGCAGGCGTCCAGGAAGTTCTCCACATTTCTTCGACATTTTGCCATGCTGAGTTTGGGCTGGAAGAATAAGCACAAAAATACACAAGATAAACCCAACTGATTTACTGTGGTAAAGTTTTGTTGTGTAAACTGGCATTTGGCTCTCTACTTTTAAGAGTTCAATAGTCTTGCTTGGAAAGCCTGAGACGTACCACTGCGGGTGAGGGGACGTGGATGCTGGCGACAGACCGTGGGCGAATGTGATTGGCCAGATGGCAGAGCACGACGCCATCCATCAGAGATGAGCCAAGATCCTCGGGAAGCACAACCTTCAGCCTGCTCTCGATGTTCTGAGGAGGAAACAAGCGGAACGTGTGACTACGGTGGGTTAAAGTGAGCAAATCTTGTCACGGGTCATACACACCGATCATCCTTGACATCATAACCACTGACTGGTAAGGGTGCTAGACGATTTGAGGCTAGTCACAGTGAAGGCAGTAGGCACCTGATCATTATGTGTGAACAACTCAAATACTCGTCAGTGACGCTCAGTGAGCTGAGGCCGTTGAATGATGGTCACCAGTGTGCGAGGTGACGTAACACAATACGATCAGACAGATCAATGGCCCTCAACAGCACAACAGACAAACTGATTCTGCATCCCTTCCTTTATCCATATTCTTCATGTTTTCTATTTCTGTTTGTGTTGAGGAAAAAAAAAGTCACTCAAACAGCTTCCACCATTCGATTCTTCTTTTGCACCATTTTCAAAAAATCAGCTCCTATTTTGAATGAATGTGAACAGGAAATCTGGCCTACTTTTCTACACCTGTGGGTCTGCACCGGTGAAATGAACCATTTCCACATCTGTCATCTTCATGTAGAAAACTACAAGAAAAGTACAAGACTAACTGAGACATCTGAAGTTTGACTCCAAACAGGAGGAGAAGCAAGTTTGTTGGAAAAACTTCTTTCAATTCAAAAATCTTTTGCGAGAAGTTTGGAGCCAAAACTTCCTACAGGCTAAAAACACAAGTTCAAAATGATCATGATGATGGAACTGGGCTAAAATTAAAAACAGATACATCTCTTGATGAGACCCGGATGGTAGTAAACATGAGGTCCAGAACGTCTCACATCTCTGAGCTGCTCCATCAGCTCCAACTCCTCTCGCAGCTGCTCCATCTTCCGTCTCATGGTGAACTGAGGATCCACAGACTCCAGACTCTTGTGGCTCCGCAGGAACACTGGAACAACGACACAAGACAGGGAACGATCCAACAGTGACACGATCAGGACTGAAAAGTCATCTCGGAATGTCAGGAGCACACATCAAAACAAGGATCCTTTTAACTTCTAAGAGTTTTAAATGCGTACTTAAAACAGACAGTTAAGGAGCTTTTTTCTTTTGTTTTAACCAGCCAGATGAATAAAGATTATGTAAACATAGAATTAAAAAAAAAAAAATCAAATTTCTTCACAAAATACACAAACACTTAGCAGGATTAATGAAAAAGATAGAGTAACCTTGAAGAAGATGTTTGCTAGACAAGTTTTTTTCTTTTTTGCCATCTCCTCACTATACAGTTTTAAATACGTGAGAAAATAATAAAAATAAATTCAGACAAATCTGATTAGTTATTTGCTAATGGAGCCAGAGATCCTCCGAGTTCTGATGCTTAAATGAAACATGAGTAAAGACAGATAACTCCGTCGCAGCAGCACAGCACTGTTGCCTCACAGCAGGAAGGTTCATGGTTCAAATCCTGACAGCGTTTTTTTTTTTTCTGTGAGGGCTTAATATGTTCTCCCTTATCTCGAGTAGATTTTTCCTGGGTTACTCCAGCTTCCTCCCGCAGTCCAAAAACACATATGTCACCATAAGCACTGATTGTAAATGAAGCGTGTGTGGTTGTTTTGTTTAAATGAGACCCTGTGATGGACCAGTCTTGACCAGGATGTACCACTACTTTTACCGTCACACCGCGTCAGAATACGCGGGTGGAGATGATGGATGGAGCTCTCAGTGACGTTTCTGACTTGTGTATCAAGTAGTTAATTAATTCAGGGTAACTTTGTTTGATTTTCATTGTTCGGCGTTGGAAACATCAATGACTCAATGAATGAGTAGTTAGCATGGAGTTCTTGTAAACATCTAAAAACACACAATATGAGTTTCTAAAATGAGACTTTTGACAGATTAAAGAAATTTAAAGTTGTCCCATACATTGAGAGTTGCACGATAATCATTAGCTTTTGGTAAGTTGTGTAATTTATTTATTTTTTCTGTAATATCTGAGTGACAGCTGTATGCAGAAAATATACACACATGAAGAAGTCTGGATGAACATTAACTCATTTCTTACTCAGTCTTTCTCTGCAAAAAAGACCTTTTTCCTCGAAAAGATGGAGAGAGCTTATGTAAGCGCAACACTCTCTTACTCTCACGCAGGCTGAGCTCAGTGTCACTTTAGCTTCAGTTTTGACTACCACCTGGTCATGTGACTAAAGGCCATTTATTAAAGAAAAGATTGCAAAAGAGCAAGAGGAAACTGAGATATAACCTACTGGCATTGAAACTCATCTTTCTATACTTTCCAGGCCTGGAAAACTGCTCAAAGCATTCCAGGATTTCTTATGTGCAGTAATATGTCTTGGTTGCCAAGGAACAAGTCCCAATTTTTCAAATTTATCATTATTATTAATATCTGTTCAACTTTTCTGCTCAGTGCTGTGTATTGGTGCTAACCACAAATCCCCCCAAACCTCAAACATCCTGCTTGTATTCAATGACAAAAAAAAAATCAAAAGCACCAACATTTCTCTCATGAATGACAACTGTAGCATTTATACTCTATTTTTACCTGAAAAAAAAAACAAAAAACAAAACAAACAAAAGAAGAAGAAAAAAAATCCTGAAATCTAAGCGCTTCAACTCTTTTTTTTTTTTTCCTACCAATAATCGTCTGATCAGAGCAGGAGCCTGACAGGAACTGGGGCTGATTATAAGCGAAGCAGATGAAAACAGGATCAGCATGTGTAGGAGGACAGAGTGTGAAACACGCTTGGCCTCTTCACAAGAGTAGAATCAACATAAACACCCACACGTGAAGAGCCCACACACATCCACACACAAACACAGCTCAAGGGTGAATCATTCCCCCTCTTCACTGTCCTATTTTCTACACCCATAAATCTGCATTTTATGTTTGAATGAAACAGATCACAACCTTCAGCAAGTGTAGGTCCACGTAGTGACCACAGGAGGGCGCTGCAGAGCCAATGCAGCAGGTTCAGCTGGTTGTGAGGAGCAGGGAACACCTGAGTAGCAGGATGAATATTTTCATCACTTCACAATCTCTGAGGGTCAGAAATTTAATTTTGACTGAAACAGACAGAGTGCATTTACTTGCACCTCTATTTCAGGTGAGTCTGTCACGAAGGTCTCAGCTTTTTCTCTGAGAGCGTGTTTCAAAGAGTTTACAGACAGCTTGGAAAATTTGGATGAATTTTCAAGCCAGCTTCAAAAGATTTCCTTTAACTTTAACTTTCCTTTAACTTGAATTTTCCCTACTCAGTTCCCAGGTACAACAAATGTATTTACAAACAGCCTTTGGAACAGAAAACAGTGGTGTCCCTGCAAGCATGCGTGGGAGTGCTGCAAGACCACCTTCATCACAAACTAACCCAGTCTGCCCTGCACAGCAAAAGAAATGTAGTCGGTATGTTTTACTGCGAATTTTAATGATCCTCGAGCGAATAATGAATGCACTCAGGGGAGGCCTGAAAAAATATTTTACATTTGTTCCCCACATAAAACCATAAAATACATCCCTTTTTTGTGGAATGAACTGGAGAGCAGTTTACTGAAAACAAACAAATAAATAAATAAAGCTACAGTATAAGTTATGTCTGATGAGAGTGATTTCTGTTTCTTAATTTGTTTTTAATGTCAGTTCTGACCATAAATGGAAGCAACGGCATATTTTGCAATTCTGTTAATAATAAAGATGAATTCACTCATTATCTACAGCCATCTCCAGTATAAACGGGTACTGCATCATCTTGGCAGAGCATTCGCTACTTCCTGTACTCTCTCCGTTTCAGACCAGTAGATAGATAATATCTAGCTTTAACTGGCTAAAAACGAAACGTGTGTGTGTGTTGGTTTCTATGCTGAGATCTATGAGATTTTGGTTTCTGTATAAATCTGCAGGCTGAGAGGCGTGCCGCCATTACTGAGGTCACAGGTTCAGCCTCCCCTCCAGCACAGAGGCTCTTTTCTTTTTCTGTTTGTCTTGGTGCACAATTATTCATTTCTGCAGTGTAACATAATGTAACGACCTCACTCTTCATGAACTAGAACTTCACAAATGTCCTGACTCATTACAACCGGGCTCTGGCCCCGGCCAGACTGGTACATGTAACGGGAAACCAAAAAATGAAAAGGTACCGCCAAACATGAGTAATCACATGCTTAAAACTACAAATACACCGACACACTCTCACACTGCGATGATGGACGACTGATGTCATTCTCTCTGAGGCCTGAACACATTAAATCCCACTCACACGAGCTGCTCATGTAGAAACAGGAAGAGCTTCAGAAAGACAGCGTTTGTGTACGTGAAAGGAATGAAAGCAGTGATCTCTGGCAGATCAAAGCCAGACTGACAGGTGCTGCTTCGGCAGGACATCTTTTCTGCAGCATATCAGACAGCTGCGTTTGTCTGATAAATGTGGAGTCACCTCAACAAGTAACACGGAAAAGCTTTAAAGCCACGGTGTGAGGCTCAAAAGAGCTGTAAACAGTAACCTGCATGGCGAGAACACAGTTGAATTAATTAATCACGTCTATCGTTAAGGTCTTTAATCTGTGGTGGATGTGCCGTCGTCCCTCAAGTCACGAGGCCTCATAAATGTGGACCCAGAGTGGTTACTTTTAGGTCCAATGAACCAAAGAAAACCCAGGTTTAAGTTGTTTAAGTTACCTTGACAGGCCTCATGTGGACAAAGATTTATGAAAGAATTTATTATGACGTGTGTTCATTTCACATTTCAGAGTCGCTGAAATACATCAGAACATTTAATGGGCTGAATAAACAAAGTGCAGGCAGCCGGGGGGCACACGCACGCGTTCCCGCCTTTGTTAGGACTGTCAAAGACATAATCCATTTCTTTGCCTCTGACTATCAAAACTAATGTAAATGAACCACAAAATTCTAATTCTAATTCTAGAACCCTCAAACATAATAAAGAACAAACATTTTAGCTTACAGGAGCCACTTCATGGCCTTTTGAGAAGTGACATATTACAAAGGTTTGACTGAAACTCCCGTGATATTCTGTGGTTTTGTTCCTTTTCAACATATTTTTACATTATAGCTAGATATTGGGGGTGGAGTCGGAGCCCAACATGGTTCCACTCCTCTGACACTCAAATACCCTAAAGCACTGGATAAATAAATGAATAATGAATGAATAAATCCTCTGATTTAATCAAAAAAGTTCCTTCTTTAAAGATATATCATCCACAAAGTGACGTTATTTTCTTTTTTTAAATACAAGCCATACTTCCACGACCATCTACAGTTGTTTCCACATCAGCTCATCTACTCAAAGCCCACAAATGTTCAAGACACACACAGAAGGCTGTCATCCATCTAAAGTCTTGGACTCCTCCCCAGTGGAAGTAGGATGGTCCTTTGGGAACCATTATGTAACATTTAAAATAAAGCGACTAAAAATAGACAGGCCCACGAATGTGTAGAGACAAAAAGCAGACTCATTCAGTGCTGATATCTCACACACACACACACACACACACACACACACACACACACACACACACACACACACACACACACACACACACA
>JAOWBL010069702.1:0-19224 GCA_028564865.1 Zenarchopterus dispar
AATGCCGTTTGGGAAGAAAAAAAAATTTTTTTTTGTGTTCACATATTTTCAATTTTTTCCCATGTGCACCTAAAGGCACCTTTTTAATTTATTTAACTGGATTATCCACGACACAGTCAGGATTACTGTGAAGCTCTTCATTCTACATTTTAATGATTTAATGATGACTATAATCCAGGATCAAGGAGGAACATTTTCCTTTGTAGTGTCCTTTTACATGGTCATCATATGAGTAAAGTAGGATAATGTGTTTTAAAAGGAAGAATCTGGTTCTGCGAGTAGCCTTGCAAAAGGACATAGTGAGATTGAGGCACAGGGGAAAAGTAAAATGAACCCAATTAAAATGATATGTTTTACAGAGAAAAAGGGGAACCGAGTGATAAGAGCGTTCTAGGAACTGACAGATGATGAAGGAAAGAGACAGAGAGGAAAAACCAGACCAGAGAGGAGAACGGGATGGGCAATGGAATGAGAAGAAGTCAAAAGGGGACAAACACAAATAACAAAACAGATCTTAAGAGCAGACACCCAGATGAAGAAGCCCAGTGAAACAGAGGTGGCACTCCAGCTTCTCTTTACAGCTCGTCTTTCACCAACAGTGAAAGAATATGCTTTAACTGAGCATTTCTTAGTGTTGCTGTAGAACATTATGTACAAGTAAAGTTGGGGTTGCTTAGTTGACCATTTTTTAAAAGCTCAAGAACATCAGAAAAAAAGGACAATTACAAATAATATTTGTGATTACAAATACGAAAAAAAATGTAAAAAAAGTAATCCAGGAAGAATGTGAAGAGATAAAGCATGTCCTCTCTCCAGACTGACAGGAGATAAAGGGAAGAGCACGAGACGACAGGAAGGAAGGCTGCAGGATCCGAATAACCAGCTGGTATTTAAACAAGCAGGAGACGGAGCAGCCAAGTGAGCTTGAAAACACCAGAAGCAAGAGTGCAGCGGCATACTGTATCGTATTATCCACAACAAATTCATCATTCCGGTTTTTTTAAGGCTGCAAGGAAAGAGGATTGCCAGTGACAGACAATAGTGTTGTTTTGAACCCTTTTTTCAAAACAACAAGAAAACAAACATGTTCATTAATTGATTAATACTAATAAGAATCTGACACACAAAACAGAAAATGTTGACTTTGAGCACTCTCAGATCTGTTGGCAAATGTTGCAAAGATCAGTCAAGCCATTTTAAATTGTACAAAAAACATCATACAAACACACGCAGCACATCAAATGAACAGAAAACGAGAAATCAGCTTTAAGACTCATAATGACCACTTTAACCTAAACAAAAACATAAATCCAACCCTGCGTGGCTAAATGAATGTATATGGCAACTACCCACGTAGACTACAGGGCATATGTAGTTTATCCTTGTTTGTTGTTGTTGTTCCTATTACTCTGTAATCACACAGGAAAAAAAAAAAAAACATTAGACCTTTATTGACCGATACAACAAAAGAGCAAAGGAAAGCACACCTTTTATGTGAGTTGGAGCTTATTGAGCAACATTAACATTTATTACCATTCCAACAATCTATATGCTGTAAATGTAGTTGTCGGCAGTTGTGTACATGCACAGTGTGTAACACAACTCCACACTCGCCCACTCCTCTGTGACCGGTTGCCCTTCTTCAAGCGGATGTCTATGGGCACTTTTTTCTTTTTTTTTTTTCCTTTCACACTCACTCAGGATTGGTCACGTGTAAACATATGTAATTTATACTTTTGCTGTCATCTCATGTGTTCCTTTAATTTTGATTCCAAATTTGTCTAGATACACCAAGTAATTGCTGAGATACACTCATACTAAATTAGGTATGTCATTTTTGAACAGGAATCTCAAAAATAGGCCTCGTTAGGAGGAGATTTTAAAATAGTCCTACAGTACGACCGAGCAAGCAAATCTAGTTTCTTTTTAGTCGACAGTCAGTCTAAGAGCTCTACGAGGTTGGAATAATGGTCCTTTGAGCTATAGTATATAATGATATCTACAATCCTAACATGCTTATACAGAGTCAACATCATATTTCCATACCTCTGATAAGCATGTTTCTGCTCCAACACAAGTCAAACAACACTTTGCAACTACAGCTGAGGAATGACTGGAATATTAGTCTTCAACTGTTTATTCTTAAACAGCGGCTGGAAGAAATGTGCACGTTGGCCAGAGGACATTTGTCATCAGCTTATTATTATTGTGTGTAACATACACATCCCGTGCATGTAGACTAGAACTTCAGATGTACCGTTGTGAGATTCATTCTGTGCACGGTTGATATTTGTACATATTTGTACAGTAAGTAACTAAAATGGTGAACCTATTAGCAAACAGTGACATTCACAGTGATGTTCTGTTCTACAAATGGAAAAGCTTTTGCAAAATAAATTGATGTAAACCAGTATTTGATTTAATTACGCTCTGTTAAGAATCTATACCCACTGTCGTTTGGGTATTGATGTATTCTACAACAAATATCCAGAATGAAATGGTTGAATGAAAGAAGAATATCAGACTATTGATCCCACACTATATATTTGGGCTCAGTATCAGTGAAAATGATGTCATTAGTGAAAGAAGTAGTGGAAATTATGTGTGGCAAGGGAGAAAGAAAAGAATAGAGTCGGGGAGACTTGTCATAGTGCACTTCTTCTGGAAGTAGTGGTAATGCTTGATGAGAAAAGCTCGATGACTTCACCATTTCCTCATGTTTTCTACATTAGGTGCAAGTATGCAGGTAGTTACTAACACTCTCTCTCACACACACACACACACACTCAGGGATGGCTCATCTTCTGTGCAGGAAAAGTGACCTCACTCTTATGTCAGGCTCAGTGACTTCACTCCTGTCTCCATTCCACAAGCCATCTTGTCACCTTGTATTTTGTACATAAAAATTCAACTATTTTAAGGCAAGCCAAGTACAACCTCTCACCATAGGGGATTTTGGTTTTTGCTTTTAAAGTTGTATTCATAATGTGGGTTCATATTTAGCAAGCACCACAGAAAAAAAACCCTTAAGCTCAAAGTTGAACAAATGTAGCCATTTACAAAGCATTCAATTACTTCAGCCCAGTCTATATCACTCTATAACAGGGGTTCTCAAACTTTTCCATACCAAGGCCCCCCAAACAGCATTAGCTTCTTGCAAGGGACCCCAAAACCCACAGACAATTCTACAAAATAAGGTAAAGAAACATCAACTTTTAGAATGTACTATTCACTATTCATTATTGTTATTATTGAACAAACATTGCTGCTGAACTTTTTTTTGGTTTTTTTGCCTCGCTTCCCACTAATTTTCTGAGGCCCCGCTAGTGCCCCGCTCTATAACACAAAAACCTACACAGTAGTGACATGATACAGGTTAATATGTTCTGAAATGGAAATGTTTTCTGTTGGCTACACTAACACCACCAACAGTGTGCACTATTTTTCTGAAATTAAAGAGAGCTGAAATTGTGATTCTCTCATATCCCCGGTGCCAGAAAAAAACAACAAACATAAAGTACATGTAAAAAATAAGAATAAAAATGAAAAATATATACATGTTGAAAGATATCTACAAAAAAAAGAAATAACTAATCTGAAAGCATAAGCATAGTGTTATCTGGCAATAGGGATTGTACCTGGGTGAAAGGGTTAACAATGCAGTCAGCAGTAAAGCTTTTTTAATAAGTTAGAATTTTTTAAAAAAGTTTTGGAAAGTTCTTCCTTTTTTAAAAAGTAAGATAAGGTGCAGGAGGTCATTGATAAAACTGTCTCAGTCTGCTGGGTCTCAGCCGGAAGTTCCTCACTCTCCTCCCCGGGGGCGGAGGGCTGAAGAAGCAGTGGCTGGGATGGGTGGAGTCACCTGCAGTGCTGAGTGCTTTGCGGTCCAGGTGCGTGTGGTAGATGTCCTGGATGGAAGGAAGGGGGGCACCAAGGATCTTTTCAGCTGCTCTCACCATGTGCTTTAGGATCTTTCGGCAGGAAGCAGTAAAGCTACCATGCCACACAGTGATGCAGCTGGTCAAGATGCCCTCAACTGGTGGTAGATGGTGGACATGATGGGGACTGGTGCTCTGGCTCTTCTTGGTCTACGGAGGAAGTGGAGGTGCTGCTGGGCTTTGCTAACCCCACCATAGTTGTGTCATCCCCAAACTTGATGAAGAGATTGCTGTTGTGTGTTGGTGCAGTCGTGGTTCACACGGATGAAGAATACGAGGCTAAGAACGGATCCTTGGGGGGCCCCAGTGTTCAGAGTGATTGTGGTAGTTTCAATTGTAAGTTTTCTTTACAGCTGTTGTGATATTGATTTATTACAACAGACCTGGTCAGTAATGGTTTTAAAGCTGTACTCAGGGTGTTCTACGACTGGGGAGCATGCTGTGTATAAATAAACTTATCCAAAGAAGTTCTCCAAATCTAGAATAAAGCTAACTGGGCTTCCTTTTCTTGGATTTTGAAGACGTTTCCCTTTCTATCCTGAAGGCATCACCAGTTCAAACTGACTGGTGATGAGTTTCAAGTCTTGGTCCCATGATTCAAATCACCCAAGCATGACTTAGACAGTTTATAAGCCAGAAACTCCTGACCTGTCAATTTTAACTGATGAATGTTTTCTTGATGAATGTTGAAATCCCCTCAAGAACAAAAAAGAAAAAGAAAAAGAAAAAAAGAAAGAAATCAAATCGCCTTGATTCAAGCCTTTGAATATCATCATGGCCAGGGCGACAGAGTCTACACCAGAATGATCCATAGAGGCTCCATGTTAGCCTTCTCATTGCAGGTCCTCCATGCGCTTCACTCCCACTTCCTGTCAGCAATGAGCTAACGTTACTGAGGCAGGTCTGTTTGGCGGTAATCTTTGAGATGCCAAAGGATTTTTATTTGCAAGGTCTTTAAACAATTCTGTGGGAAGAATCTAAATGAAACTAAAAAAAAAAAAAAAAAGAGCAAACTAAGGAAATACAAAAAGAAAAAAATATAGCACTTGCTAGTATGAGGCATCTTTATCCAATTCTACATTAGCAAATCTGAAAACAACATTTTACATGGGAAATTATTGCTCTGTGCTCTTGCTGCTTCTACAATACTCATTGTGAGTCATTGTGAGGATTAAGACAGCAGTGGACAGAGCTGAGAACAAATTGGCTGCTGAGTTATTAACTCACATCTCAGATAAGCAGCGATCGCTGCAGCTGCAGCGGCCAGACTCACTCAGAAGCACATCAACAACACCTTGTCTGCAAGATAAGGGTATTAAAGGGGACAAAGGCGGCCGTTCTTGCCCAGTTTGCCAGCACTAGAATACTGGAGTTCTGTGTGTGTCCCATTCAACTTGCATTGTTTCTCCACTGCACCATGAGATGGAGCACACAAAGGCAGACAACAGGACATGAGTGTACGAAGCAGTAGGCAGGAGAGGAAGAACAACAAGCAGGAAATGGAGCCCTTTGAAATTCTTAATTAAACTCCGTACACATTTTAGGCTGTGACATTTCAGCCAGGATTCAAAGCTTTTGAACACAGCGTTCAGCATCGGCCACACTGGGTTATGTTTCTTTTCAAAGTGTAGTTGTAAGTGCAAGATGGCCTCTCTTAATTAGAGGGATTAGAGGTGATTAGCAGTGGGAGTGCACACACAGCTGCATAAATATAGACCAAAAGAGGACTCCGGAGTATTGACTAAAATCTGGCTTTTCAATCATTTCTGTGGGGAATTGCCTAATCATGCGGTTAAAGACAAGACACGCCAAACTGATGGTTGGTTTGGAGTTTCAGTGAGCGTCTGTTGCCCCTTGTTTGATTGGCATGTGACAGCGTGAGACATAATGATTAATTCATGACAGTAAATGCTCAAAAAGTAAGCATTACTGTAATTACATTTCTTTTTTTTTTTACTTCTAGTTTTCCTTCTCAAGAAACACGCACAGAGTACTAGCCATTTTTGTACTTAAGAGTCAGAGTAACAATAGGCACCCAGTTCACTCTCTTACCTGTGCACTACATCTATGTGTATTGACTGGAGCTTCTCTCTAGAGGGTAAAAGCAGAGAAATAAGACTGGACGAAGCTAATGGATTTGCCGGATACAAACAATGACAATATAGACCAGTTTTTCCCAACCCTGATCCTCAAGGAACACTGTCCTTGTTTTAGGTCTATCCCTACTTTAGCACACCCTGATACAAATGACTGTGTCATTAAGAGAGTTGTGCAGACCTTGATGAACTGAACTATAAGTTAGAATCAGATCTGCTGCTGACATCTAAAACATGTAGGACAGTGTGCCCTGGGGACCAGGGTTGGGAAACACTGATGTAGACAAGAGAGCTGGTTAGTTTTAAGTAGATGTTAGGATCATGGTAGAAAACTATCAGCTGTAGTATCATAAGGTATGTATGGTGCTTAAATCAAAGACATTGGACGTAGACTATAATGGCTGACATCTTGCATAGCCTAAATCCAGTATTCATTTCTAAGGACTTGTTTAACTGGTGCTTCAAAGAAAAGCACATTGGGTGAGGCAGCCATCAGTTTGAAACCAGCTTAACTGATATATACACCAATTAAACAGTCATCATTACATTATCTAATAGCATGATTATATAAGTATTTACAAGTCAGACCACCTTACCAGCATCTTGTTCTCGTACCCATTCACACAGGCCACATTTTGCCCCAATGCCATAGAAAAATACAAAGTTCATTAGAAATCATGTTCACCATCTTTGCCAAATGTTATTTACAACTTCAAAGAAATTAAAAAAAAAAAATCAGTTCTCCCTTGTCTGCCTTACATGCCCTAACATAAATTCACATAAAGAGATATATATATTTAATGTGAATAAATCTCCCCCTCCCCTTTCTTTTTGTTCATGTTTAAATCTGACCAACAGAAAAGCTATGGAACGTTGTCAACAGTAGTAGCTGGTAGTAGCAAAACAAAATCCCTGTTTAACGTGTTTGTAGTATGTTACATTTTCTATGACAGTATTTTACTTGTTTACTCTGCACTGTGTAGCCCCACCCCCCTGGATAATTTGCAGCCAAAATCACCCAAGTTTCCCCTCAGGGAATCAATAGATTTCTTGTCGTCTAATCATGTGAAATTTCTCATCTCACATGTATTGCTGTGCATTATGGAAGAGCTTGAGGCTCTCCAGCAGACCTAATCACATCCCAGTCACTTCCACAGCATCCATGCTGCACCATGTGTCCCTCCACCGTCCTCGTAAAAAAACACAAGGCTGTGCATTTTTTGATCTCTGCACCTGCCCGAAGCAGTATGTTTCCCTGCATCGGTGGGGAGGGTGGGGCAGCCTAGTTTTTCCCCAACAGACAAAGCAATAAATCAAGGGGGTGACAACACCACCAGTTGTGGTGAGCTGTGTGAAGGACAAGTGAGGAAAAAAGGAATGGTGGATGATCAACTCAGTGGAGACAAAGCCTAGGTTCCATGACGTCCTGTAAAAACGCTCTTCTGTAAGCACAAACACTTAACTTAAATGTTAACATTTAAATTTAAGACATTCTGTCTCTTATGCAAAGCACACACACTGTAAACTGATGGAAAACTATAATTTAAAAAAAAAAATCACCCATTTCCCTAATGACTGCCAGTCTGTTACAGAATCACCATCAGATTCTGAGGAATGCATTTTATTTTTTTAAAGTGATGAGACAAAAAGAGGAGTGGCCAAAGTCCACCTCTGTGCTGTAAACAGACTCCTAACTTTCTTCATGGGGGCCAACAGGATCATTTCCCTGGATGATTGTCTTTATATGCATGTGGCACTTTTATGACTCGCAGTCTTAAATTGCTTGCAATTTTAGGTTTCATGATCCCAATAATAAATCTCTTCATGTTACTAATTTCCAAAGCATGCTAGAAGCACGCTGAACTGAACATCGTTGGGTTTGTCTCATGTGCAAACCAGTGTCAGGATTCACCATTTTCACATTAACATTTTTCATTTAAAAAAAAACAAGTTCTATTCCTTACTCCATGTCTCCTCCTCAGTTTGCCCCCAATTCCACACATATTTTAACTCCTGCTATGTCATGCCATGTTATTTTTATATAAATAGATATAGGAAAATCTGAAAAAAACTTGTGGAATTCAATTCATGGTGGAAAAGAAGTTCTGGGCTGGCTCATCACTGCCTTGCAAAATGTCTGGATAGAACAAACATCCTCGGGACATTGTCCTGCTGTTGTGGTGTTGTGGGATGTCAAATATGTTTGGTTATTATTTATATTATTTGTTTTGTGTAGCCACTATAGTGGCCGGTAGATTGAGCACTCAAACGCTGAGCAGAATGTCCCGGCAACTGCACAAACTAATCTGCATTTGGCGGGTGGATGTTACTTCCAACCCTGTTCTGGATCCTGTCTTCCTGTCTGGGTGCTGCTCGGCCTCACGTTATCTGGGGTGGGCGTGGATCTGGGGTTGGTTGTGCTCCAGTCAGAGGGAGGGCGGATCGATCCATAGCCTTGCCATGCATGACGTGACCTTGGGCTACTAATGGAGAATCCCAGCAGGTCCCAGTTAATCACCTGGATCTGTGGATGGACTCTCCTAAACTCCAATACCAGGTGCACTACTCACAACAGGGATATGTAGGATTTACATAATATTAAATTATTGATTTATTCACTACTTTACATCTATCCTGTGTGTGACAGCATACACAAACGGTTTTGTTCAAGCTGTTGACAGCTGCGCTGTAAGCGACCTCATCCCGCTGATCTGGAAGTACAGTGCTTCGCCTGAATCCACGGACTCACCTGGGTTCACATGCACCCTACTCAGTGACACGTTGACTGAAAAGTAGAGATTCAGGATCATTGTTCTAAAGGCTTCCTGCAGTTATCTTGCAAGCTCCATGTCCACTGTCATGCACTTAACTGACTGCCAGCTTTCAGCTGAAGCTGTTAGCACATTCCATGTAGTGCTGGAGTTGAAGCGTTCACACCACTGATCCAGGAGCCAGCTGAGTTACCCGAGTGCCTGGACTCGGATGAATCTCTGGACTTATTTGTCTCCTCAGAGTCACAGCTCAGTCATGTGATGCATAGAATCTGTCTTTCCTGGTGACTGCATGTCTGTGTGCTCCTTCTGTCATGTTGTATACTTATAATTCAATAAAATTTATATAGCCTTCCAAATGTTGACATTTTTGAAGAGGACTCTGACGTTACGTTTGTATTTGATTAAAAAAAAAAACAAAAGGAAATGGCATGTTCACTTTCTTTGCTATAGATGTTATTCTGTCAACTTGAGACATATACAGTACTTACAGTTAGAGAAAATTCTGTTAGACAAAAAAGAACAATTCTAACTAGAGATACAAGATTGTCTTTCATGCAAACACCGTCCAAACAAAGCTTTTCAGTTCAACCTTTTTCCATCTCAGAGAGCCTCAAAGTGCAGTCTTGTGTTCACAATTCTCTACTGCCTGTGAACCTTTGAAGATGAGCAAATTAGCCAAACTTTAATATAAAGTAGCAGGGTCAAAAGATATTCAGAAGTGCTTCACATGGGAACACAGTCTAATTAAAAGGCTTCTGACCCACATCTCTGTCGATAAAATTTCCTGATTTTATCAAAGAAACACCCAGAAAAGGAAGGAATTCTCAGATTTACTGGTAATTGCTGTTACCATTATTTACAAGTCAGAATATTATCCATGGACTATGTTTTTATTTTTGGTATTTATTAATCTGTAGAAATAAAATTAAAACTCCAACTAAAATAATATTTAAATGCAAATACAAAAGCAAGCTTTCATTTGTAATATGGACAAAGTAGGTTTATCGTGGCCTAAACAGTAAATGTATACAGATTAAACTGTGATCAGAACATTGTAGAGTCACTTTAATTTCAGTCTTTTTAATTTCAATCTTTCCCAAATGACCTCAAAATTAAAGATCTCTCAGAATTAAATGTAATTAAATCAAAAAGAATTTTTTTCTCTTCCATTACCTCTGAATGTGGAAGTATCTCAAATTTAGGGGACAAAATGAAAAAGAATTGAAAGAAGGCAGAAGGTTAAGATGACATCCATCACAATCTCACACACAAAGAAGTAAATAAGTCTCAAAGCAAACAACAGACCTAGATCTATATTCTACTAAACAACTACAACTATACTTCAGATAATCACAACATGTCAAAACGAGTCTTTTGCAAATGCTGAGGTTAAATGACTTCTTTGAAAACTGAGTGACTACACTGACTATAATTGTGTATAATTTTCAAATGGATAATTACACTATTAGAGCAGCCCAGTTGATACATTGTCCTGTTACCATATCAGTTTTATTTTCATTCGGCGCTTTTTAGGAAGTGTTATTTAGCTCTAGTGGTCTCCTGCCCCTACGACCAGCAAAAGTCACCCAAAGTATCTTCAGACTGCACTCCCAATTGCCTCTTGCAACAAATATGTATTGCCCTCTGGCACTACACCCCACATCTATAATGATGAAAGCGTTCACACATCTGTAGTTGACATCATGGTAGAGGTGACCAAGAGAGTCGAAAACAACCAAGACACTGAACAAAACAGTTCAACTGAACAAGAGTCAATTTTTCAAGAGAACACAGTCTCCAGCTTTGAATGGTAATAAAGTCCTTAAGTAGCAACCAAGTGTAAATTGTGTCCTAAATTTGTGTACATGGAAGCACCAAGCTGTAGGACAGGCTGGGAGTCAAAGAAGGACACAAAAGGAGTGTGAGTCAAGGTTCGCTTTGTTTCCCCAGAACCAGCTGCCGTGAACACAGGTGTAAAGAACATGGTTGAAATGTGAGCTGTGTCTCTGTGATAATTTCCTCAAACCAAGTCAGAGACATTTCCTGATTACATTAGAAAACTTTATCATTTTACGAGAGAATGAAATAGCTTCTTGAAGGAATTCCTGGGCACGATGGTAGCCCTTGTTCAAATCTTGGCCGAGGCCTTTCGGTTTGTGATTTTGTTCTCCAGGTACTCCAGTTTCCTCTCACAGTCCCAAAAACATGCATGTTAGGCTTACTGGTGATTCTACGTCACCCACAGGAGTGAGTGTGACCGTGTGTGGTTGTTTGTCTTTACATGACCCTGCAATAGAGGTGTAACCTGGTCAGGGTGTATTCATGGCTTTTACCTGAAAACCGCTGGGATCGGACCCATGTAGGACCCAGGACAGGATCCAGCAGATCCATGTGACCATGAAAAATAAAAAGAGGGTATAGATCATGGATAGATGGAAAACATTCCAGTCTATAACTGCCATCCATCTCTGACAAACTCCAAGGCTTGAAGGAAATCAAATTTCAATCAAATCTGACAAAAAGACCTCAAGGTAAATTGCCTTTCAGAGCCTGCCAGGGCTCCAACTAGAGCCTTAAAAGCCACATATTCTGTTCCACCTTTTATTTATGATGGATATTTTTGAGGTAGAAACTTATAAATCTTGATTTAAAAAGGCCACAGACTAGGTGGATGTCCTTTCTTCTTTAGCTGATGCCCATAGTCATTTGTCCAATCAACCAGTGATCAGAAAATGGCACAGATGGTCTGGGTGGTCGGCTAAGTGCTCCAGATCTAGGCATCATTTCCTCTGACCATTTATATTCAGCATGCACTGATCACTACCTTTTCTAATGTACAACAGTCTCATGAATATTGCATGCCCCATCGTCAGCCCTTTCCTGCATGGGGGCTCGTCATCTGCCAACAACAAAAGGACAATCAAAAGTATCCAGAGAGCAACTTTGCTATACTGCACATCAAACCAAAGTGAATAAGATGCCTGATGGTAGGCCAGTCACGAAGGGGCTCCACTGGTTCAAATGCAAACCTGCAGGACGTGAAGACACCTTAGTTTGTAAATTCAGATGTATTTATAGATTTATATTCTATATTTTTCTTGGAAACTGTTTAAAAAAGGGCGTAGGACCACAGACAGAGAATTTATCCAGGTAGACTTTGTATTTATTTTTATATTTACACAGTCAAATTTCATCTGTGAAAAGTCATCGAAAAATTAACACTGTTATTTTCTAAAGCTGTGAGAGGAGAAAAATATTTGCATCTAAATGGAAGCACAGTACAAAAAGAATATGCAAACATTCACCTGATTTATTTACATTATCACTTAAACTTGAAACAAATTAAATGCAATAATAATGGTTGACCTCTCTCTGTAAATTAGTTTCATGAACGCCATCTTGGCAAAGCTACTCTAACATCATAAGGGGTTAGTGACCCAGTCACAGCTGCCCCAAATAAACTCATGTAAGGGCACACAAGCACACCTTTTGTGGGAATTATTTAAAGATAATGCTCACACATTTAAGCCTCACTTTTGAACTGCTGACAATAAAAAACATCAATAAAGAGGTAACTGAGTTCAGACTATTCCTCTGTGATAAGAGTGGCATGTAAAGCAGTATAAAACTTTAATTCAGAGCTTCTCCCAGGAGTTTGAGTCAAGACGTGCATGAGGAAATATGAAACTACAGACACTTCTCACAAAACAAATCAAGTGCAGGAAAGACTCCATGTGCTCTGACTTTGGAAGGACTACTATACCAAGAAAATGATTCAAATCTTCCTCCCTCAACTAACTTATATTTCCACAAAACAACAGTCTAAATTAAATTTGAGGTCTCATCCTTTACTAGAATTGACTTGACAAAGAGCAGCACTCTCTGCGTGCAAAGTACTCAGACACTGACATGCTGACAATGCCATTTTGCTTCTGGACCATTTGAGTTCTCTGCTTGAAAATGAGACCACAAAACAATTTAAAGTCTTTGGACCACTGAGGGAAAGACAGTAAAAATGAAAAGAATAAAGATCAAAGTTGCAGAGTTGTGTTTCATCTCAGAGCTGACCACAAGCTGCCGAGGAGCAGTCACCCCAGAGCACAATGAACCAAGCGGTTCTGGGATACTGGCTGGAAGAAGCCCAATTAAACGGAAAAGAGCCGTCTTCGCTTCGCCTGACACAAAATCAAACAGAGGAAAAAAGGGGAAAGTGAGCGGCGTTGATAGGCAGGTGATGGAAGATTCTTGCCGCTGCTTGTCGCGACTAAAGCACTGGAGGCAGGTCGAGGGCAGAGGGAACTCCTGCTTTCTCACACACTGAAAACCACTGTCATTTAAAACTGCTTCTCTTTAGAACATCTTAAATTAGAAGAAAGAAAGAAAGTTTTGCTTGTTTTTTCAAACTTCTGTAATGTTATGTTCATTTTAGCGAGCAAAGACTCTCTCCTGGCAAAAGTGACAATTGTATTTAACAAGTAAACTAACTAATATACTCTAATATTCTAATATATTAATATAATAATGATATACCTGAACTACAGAATCTCAGATGTAGCTCTTGGATGATTTGCAGCTCTCAGCATTGCACAGTTTAACCTTGGGATGAACTTCCTGCGAGGTCCACTCCTGGGAAGAGTGCCAGCTGCTTTAAATCTTTTCCATATATAAATAATCTTTTTCACTGCCGAAAGATGGACTTGAAATTATATGGTAATAGACTTATAGTCCTCCCAGATTAATGGGCAGGAACAATTAAGATTATAAGATCGTTGCTGATGTCTTTCCTCCGTGGCATTGTGCTAACCCACGAGTCATTCACATTATCAAAATGTCTAAACTTCTACTTTTATAGATGCTGATAATCAAAGCATTTGATTTGAAGCATTCAATATAGATTTTCACTCTTGATACATAAAAACAGCAAGCATGTACAAGATTTTTAAAAATTACTTTTGCTAAAACTGCACTATTGAACTTTTCTTCTTGTGAACTTTTGTTCCAGCCCAATTCAGATATAGTCCTTCCCATAACCAATTCTAAATCTGATATACTGCTTTTCTTTCTTAATACACATGATGCTAAAAAGAAGGCAGTGCTAAACAACTGTACTTGTTAAAAGAGCAAAAGATATACAAAAAAGTATTAGATTCAAATCTTTTTTTTTAATGTATTTAAACTTCAGAGATAAATGCAAAAACTTATTTTCAAACTGAATGTTTAATACACACTGTAGATGATACACACAAATATCCACTTAAGGAGAGACACTCCAGACATAATGATATCAAGGTTTAGCAAATTTGTGTTTAAATTTGGTGTGTCATTACAAGTTTGCTGTGTTTAATCATCATGCTGTAATAACTTGTCGGTTTACAAGTTATCACTGCGAGAGAAGCACAAGTTTCAACAGAGGTTGGAGCACTAAGATCAGTTTGTTTTGCAGCAGTAGCAGGGTCAGATGTAAATGAGGCCAATCCATCAGTTACAGGGAAGGCTGGCCTACTTTGGAGCTCAAAATGCTCAACATAATCTTCTATCATTGTACAGTCACCTGTCAGAGCACAACAACAGTGTCAATCATTCCCAAGGCCTTTTCCTCTCTAAAACATTCACCTACACATAAGAGAGGAACATAACCCATCCCTGATAAACGAGCCTGTGGTGCAATAAGACTGGAAGCTTCATGCACAGAACCACAAAAAACAAGTTGACAGTAAAAGACAATGCAGATGATGAATCTCACTGAATCTCTCAGCAGCTCCTGAAGGCAGAAATTGAACTTTAAATAAACTGCTTTGAAGCACACTGTTAGCGACATGGGAGTAGAGACGTAACCGCTGCATAAGTCCTACTTTATACTGTCTGCTTTCTCAAAAACTTTTGGACTTCATCCTCAACGGGATTACTTGGAAAACGTCTAATTTTGTTCTACTCTCAGCCAATTGAAACTGTAAGGGATTTACTGAAAAGTAGCTGGGTAAGGAAAACTCCAGGCTCTGACTTACAATGTATATTTATGTAGTTTGACCAAGTTACGCTGAAGAAAGAGTTGTCTCCAGGAGTAATGAAAGACAAATACAAAATGAATGCCTAGATCATTTTATGTGGCAAAAGACTTCTGAATCAGCTCATTTTTAAATGTAAAGGAATTTTAAGAGACTGCTCTTTTGGGGCCAAAGGGGGTAAACGAAATAATAAGTAGCATCTTACATTTTGCCAAGATAATCTTAGCTTTTCTGTGAAATATTCCAACACAGCCAGACTATCAAGAGTAACTAACCAGAACCTTGAAGGCCTTAGGATTTGCAACAAACTATTCAAGGTCTCAATATCTCCACTGGCACACGATATAGAAAAGGCTTTTCAAGCAGAAAAGAAAAGCAGTCTGTGAGGAGTCCAAGGCAGAAGGAAGAGGCACATTAAGGACAGTTAAAACTGTTATCCTGTTATTTTTAAAGCAGTATCAGCAAAATCAGTTTCATTTACCAATCTGAGTAAAAGATGGCAGATTCTGGACTAATTTGCACAAAACTAGTTAGATATTCTTTCGCCAATCTATTACACAATCATATCTGGCAAGGTTGATCAAATCTATACACCCTTAAAAAGAAAAACAGGGGTTATAGTGTTTTCCATTTTAATTGCAATATTCTTATATCTAAAAAAAGAAAAGATATATTATATAAGATATACTATATAGACATACTATATTGTAAAAACAAAAGATTCTCCCTGTGCAACAATGATCAATTATGTTCTCTTTTCTACTGGATGTGCAAGTATTTTTAATATAAGCTTTTTGCTTTTGTCTCCAAGATGGCTCCAAAGAAATAGGATTTTGGTTAGGAGGGAAAACGTTGCTTTCCATGGATCAGTGAATGAAGTTGGTTTTCCTGGGCCAGTAATGGAGTAAATGCAAATGCTCAGTCGTGATCATTTTATGAAGAATGCAGCCCTGGATTTCTAGTACTAAAGCTAAAAGTTGCTGTTGTACTTGTTCTGCTTCAAGGAGTTTGAGAGTCTGAACTCCATTTGATAAGTGAACTGTCTGCATTGTGTTTGACACTGGTGTGTGCATTTAAATGCAAACGTCAACAATCCTAGGGGCGTTTCCAATACAGGGCTCCAGGGAAGTTTCAGGGAGCCTAAATAGTTGGACCTTGTTCCAGTTGGTTTTTCCTTATTTTCTCCGCTTCTTTGTCATCTGTCTTATTTACTGATGCTTGGCAAACACCACAAGTGGTGCATTACCACCACCAAGTGGTATGGAGTGGTAGTTTGCCAAGTCAGTTGATCCTCCCAGGTTCATCATTGTAATCTGAAAGGACCAATAAGAAGGTTGGTCTTTATACAGCCCCAGCCTCCTAATATTCATCCCATCACCTGCTGATGAAGCCCACCTAACGGCTGCCGAACCTTACACTTTTAGGCTTATAGTAGTAGGGTTTGCCACACCTGATCACTGCTGACTATTACATCCTTGATTGTTAATTATGGAGTCACTAGTAGTTTGATGATAGCATCATAAGCTTTCTTAATTCTTAGCTGCAAATGCATTTGGTCTCCATCTGCATTTTACATTACACAGGTAACGAGCCTAGAATTCACCTACCATAAATAGCATTGAAGATGTCTGTCACACTGTCCATTGTTAGGGTGTGGCAGAGAGTCCAGGACCCAGTTGCAGAGTTATAGTCCAAAAGGCAGTTTATTCACAAGATAACAAAAATCAGAGCACAAGAAACCACCACGAGCAGACAAAGTCAAAACCAAGGATCCGTTGAGGAAAAGTAACAACTAAAATGGTTACACAGAGAATTATCCTTAACACGGAAAACTAGCAGAAGGCTAAAGCGCAAAATGTAAAGTGATAAGGTACAAAAACTCACTAAACCCGGAGATCAAAACTAATAGCTGGAACCTGCAGCGAGGGCAGGAGATCACCGAGAGCACTAACGTCAAGCACGCAAGCACGAGGAGAATAATCCACACTGCTGCAGGAATGATCCAGCACAGAAGGCCAAGTCAGGGTGGTTTAAGAAGCTGGCCAATTAGGTAGAAAACAATCTGCAGGTGTGCCGAAGACCAGTGCTCCCAGAGATCGCTCCGCCCCCCGGCACTCATCTGCAGGGAGAGGGAGAGAAGGATTGGGTCTCAGGAGCGGCCAACTTCAAACCACAACAGTCCATGTTCATGTTCTGAACCAAATTCTAGTTTGAGCTTCTACTGAAGGATTCAAAGTCACTGAGGTCATCATCATTCAACTACGTTAAGTCCCTGGGGTCTGTTTCAGAAAGGAGGTTCAACAAACTCTGAGTCAAAAACCAACTTGGCATTAACAAACTGAATTTTTGGTTTATGTTATCCCTTACTGACAACAACTATAAAGAGCCATCATCAATGGATCTCCTAGACTGTGATACCTCATGGCAATGCATAGTAAGCAGAAGTCCAGTTGTAGGCAAATTGAAATGTTTAATAATTGTTTATGAATGAATAACAAGTGCTGAAATGTGAAAATTATTTGTTCTCAAAAGTCACTGCAGGCAGGTGCAAATATGGGGACAAAATAAGAACCTGGAAGGAAGATGAAGTAACATAAAAAACATATTTCAGATAAGTGACTCAAATGTAGCAGGTTTGGTTGTAAGTAGTCCCATTTCAGTAATGTCCCTCCCTTGTCACCACAGTGGATCTTAATAGACTGCACACAGGTTTGGCATGAGTTTTATGCCGCATGCACTTCCTAACATAATCCTGCAAGCACAGGGAGAGCCTCACACTCTCGAGAACCGACCTTCTGACTGGAAGGCAACCGTGTCGCTGGAGTGGCTTAACAAGCCTGGTTGTGTTCGCCTTAAAAACATTTCAGAGGACTGGAAAAATCAAAAGGAAAAAAAATCATTCAAGAAGCCTAGATGGAAATATGGGTGTAGTCAAAACACCCAGTCACCCCGGTAAATCCAAAAGAGACATTTCTTTACTCATACAAGTGAGTGCAAGATACTAATAAAGTTATTTTAAATTTTAAATTAATTAAATACAATTTAAAGACTCCCCTGACTTTTTGTTGTTTTTACTTCTATGTGATGTTGCCCTTTTGTTAAATTCACTCTTAATTACTTTGAGCAGACTGTTATTTATTAATTTATTTACACTTCATGGTCTTATAGATTTGTTTGTATATACCTTATTGACTGAGTTGATTAGGTATATCACTATATTAGTTATGTAATTCATTTACACTATTTAGTTTACATATATATATACACACACACACATACACGCAATCTTGGAACTCTATTCAAAAAGCACTCTGGGTCAACTTTTTATCTTGTTCAGCTACATATGACCAATCTGTCTTATTTACCCTTCACAGGTTGTTATCTAAACACCTGTTTGGAGGACACCCAAAGAGTCAAGATCTCCAACATGATAACTGAAGTATTTTCATTGCTCCCGGCTACTCCACAATCTGAGAATGAGCCAGTCACCACGAGCAATCAGATATTCAGTCAGCTGCTCCTTTATAACTACACACTGAGGAGAGTTTCATTCAATCAAGCCCCACTCTGATGTCAGCTGTATAAGACTCGTTCATGTGGAAGAACTATTAGACAGATGAAGTTCTGTATCTCTATGGTTCTTTTTGCCAGAGTTAAATCCTCAAAGTAAGTGTACACACATGAATGAGACAGTTCTCCTCTCTCATTTTAAATCATGAATGGATGCCACTTTGCTATGTACGTATAAAAACAAGTTTGTGTTTACACCAAAACAAAATGTACATAAGAATGACTGCAACATTAAAGAAGTGAAAATTCACCAAATACATAGTTTTGGATTAAGTCAATTTAGCAGACAGAGAAAATGCTTCATATTTGTGCTGAACTGAAAGAAGTAACAATACTGTGGAAACATCAAGGTACAGCAGGGGGACAAGCAACGCTACTTTAAAACAAACAAAAAAGCTACCACTGCTTGATTGTATAAGTCAATAACAATATAACAACAGCTAACCACAAGTAGTCAATCAAATGGTGGAGCAACAGCTGTATTTTATCTGGTTTTCATCACAATCACCTCAAATCGATGGCAGATATATAATTTACCCTCAGGCCTAATTTTGAATGTGATGGTTCAATCTGACGACAGTTAAAAGTCTCCATCATGAAAGAGTGCAGGCTTATGCAATCAGGGTGTTTTAAGATGCCTCTTTTTTTTTTTGCTTAAATATTATTTTTCTTTCCATTTATTTTTCTTCATTAGAATGTTACATTAAAAATGTGATTATTCATAAATCAATATTTTGATTTCTATCTTTATCATTTAAAAACTTATAATTTCACAGGGTGTTTAGACTTTATATATATATATATATATATATATATATATATACATATATATATATTTAAC
>JAOWBL010069703.1:0-19223 GCA_028564865.1 Zenarchopterus dispar
ATTGGGTCACGGGAGTCTGTTGGAGCCAATCCCAGCCCACTGCAGGCGAGAGGCAGGGCTACACCCTGGACAGGTCTAATCACTATTTGCAAGTTCACAAGCAGGGGAACAGATGGTCATTGGGGTTTTTTATCATATGATTTGTGCATTTTTTAGATTTAACCACTGATAGTGTGACTCCTACTGATATGCACTACATGTCAAAGTGACTTTCTATAGTTGAGCTTGAGGATTCCCATTCAAAAAGTATTTTACCGCTAAAGTACATACCCGCATAGAAAGCATACATGTGCAATGCACTCAACAGTAAACAAACAGGACAGCTAAAGTGTTAGTTTGTAGGAAAGCTTCCATTTATTTGTTTGACATGCCCATGCACCATGTGCCTACCATGACAAAAATGATTCAGAGGCCACTTATCCACTGTCTCACAGACCATGTTGGGTACAGAGAGAAGAAACGTTCCAGGCGGCACACATTCTTGGCACTTCCATGCAGCTTAATTTTAAGCACCTTCTCCCATTGTCTCCTTGTTCTCTTGTGCTGAGTGTAGCTTCAGTGTATGAGCTTTATGTTAAGCCTGAGATAGAAGAAGTAGGAGCTGTAATTGCATGTCATGCTGTGCAGTCTCCTCCTTTTCTCCACTAAATTGCCTCCTTTTTTGCCGCTCTCTGCAGAGAGCAAGGGAACGGACGATGAGCCATGATGTCGACTGGCTATCTAGAACCCACCACTTTGTGCTCTTTAGCCTAATTTTCTCCTTAGAGGGCTCTTATCATATTATTGTAAGTTCTGTCAAGTGGTAACACATAATCTGCCACAGACATCAAACTCTGATTTAATTTTAATCCTATACTGGACTAATGCTGCTTTTAGTATTTCTCAGATTAAAAAAAAGAGAAAAAAATACAGTGATATGTCCCGCTTCTGATCTTTATTAAATCTTAGTTAAACATATTTGATAAATAAAACATATTTGGGTTTTAAATTCTAAACATATTCATTTAAATTTATTTTTTCAGAGGGTGTTTCATGGTTATCACAATATATTTTAATGTAGTGACAGAGCTGCAAAATTGATGGTTGATGGTTGACTTGGAAATACTTTGAAAAAAAAAAGGTTGGATTGTATGAGGAAAATAATTTTCTCGGGGTCATTTTGAAGTGATTCTCATTGTGCAGCCCCAGTCTTTCAGAATTAATGCTGTTTTCTCAAGAGCCCAACCTGACTGAGTCAATGAGGCACACTAAACTGAAGAGTGACATTTATTCTGTGTCAGACCACTTGTTACTGAGGCTGGGTGGTATTTTAATATTTAATGACAACAATGGCTGACTAAACCGTTCTTCTTAAAGCTCCCAGTTAGGAGGCACTGAAACTCCAGCTAGGTGATCTCTCCAGAAGTGGCAGCCACTAAGCTTTCATCTGTAAGTGATAGAGGCTGTGACTGCTTTCCACTGACACACACACATACACACACACACACACACACACACACACACACACACACACGTTTGCACAGCTATTTTTATAAGAACATTGCTTTGACGTTCATTCATTTTAGAGTCGCTTCAAATTCTCCACACAGACCACTCGGTGAAGTTGGGCCTAAACCCTGGCCTGTTGCTAGTAATAAATCTTCCATGTTTCTATCTCAGTCTCTTTCTGGGAGCATGGAGGAAATTATTTTAGCTGGCTGTCAAAAGAAAACCAAACTTGGACATCTAGAGAATTGAAGGGCTAGGACTTTGCAGGATCTTGGTCTGTCCTTTTTCAGGACTATTCGAATTTGAATTATGTCCCAGCCTTTACTGACTTCAGGATCCAGGTGTACAAGTACCCTGAAACCAGTTTATCATTTCTTTAAAGTGTGTGATATCAAGTGTGGTTGTACAACTGTACAACCACATTTGATATCTATCTGTCATCATATCCAAAGGCATCAACATTAGAGGCCAACATCCAGGCAGAGTTCTGACTAAAAACTAAAAAGTTTATACAGGCGAGCCAGGAATACTTTTCCAAATCCCAACATTTTTCTCCATCTTATCAACATCTCACCTTTGGGTTCACAGGAGCAGAAAAATAATCTCAAGATTAACCACTTTATATCCAGGTACCTCCCTTAGCAAAGCAGCCTGGTGAGGAGGAACTTTGGAAAACATCTCAATGAAATCCATTACATGTTGGTGCATATAACTAAATTCAAATGTATAACATTATACCCACCCATAGTCACCCTTTTTTAAAAATCTTATAACGCATTCAAAAGAAGACCAGAGGCCTTGCAAAGAAATATCACCACAGAACAACTTAACCTACATTTACAACCTCACGTTATTAGTCTCTTAATTACATTTGAACAGTCAACCACTCAAGATAGCCTCCTAAGTCTACCGAGTTTGACCAGCCTTTAAAAAGTAGTTAGAAGTGACATAACACTTCAATCTCTAGCATACCTGCAAATGTCTGTGAGGTTCTGTGACAAGACAAACAGGAAATGGACTTTACAAGAATCACGATGCAAACACTTTTGAAAGAGTCAATAAACCAGCGGGCAAAGGACTGAATATCGTGAATATGGAAAGTCAGGCTTTCCCCCCCAGAAACAGCACAAACTATGGACAAAAACAGGACAATAGTTCAGAACGTTTTGAGGAAGATCCAGATTCAGAGATTTCATTTAGGGCTTGAATGATCCTTGACTACCTTTCTTCTACTGCTAAAAATACAGAAAGGTCTGAGTACATGGACAGTTAAAGATCTCATCAGGCAAATGAATTTCAACCAGTTGACCACTGGCATATATTTCTCCTCTTTTGCTTTTTTTTTTTTTTTTTTTTAAATCATCCTCAGATGTGGGTTTTAAGGAAGTCAGATCTACTTTATAAAATGATTATGTAAGCCTCTTGAAGTGGATAGGAATTACTTCCCAAACTTGCTGTTGTTCCAGAGGAGCTGAAGAGTCACCTTAGTGAAGACACTCCATCATTTAATCACTATGTTGTCAAGATGATATGCTCTCCAACATGTTGAGAATTTTCTGTTACATACAGCTAACTTATAGGTGCTCCAGAGCAGCGCTCAACACTCAGCGTGGGACAGAAAGACAGTGGACATATGGTCTATGGTCGAATGAGTTCATTTGAATCACTTTTAGGGAAATAGGAGATCTGTGTGCCAAAGATGAGAAATACCATGTAGGCTGTTATCAGTGAACAGTGTGAATGCAACATCTATGATGGAATGAGGGAAGCTTGTTTATATTTTCAAAATACAGTAGAGTAGGTAAATGACAAAATTAAAACTCATTTCCTTTGTGCTTGTTTGTAAAATGAAAATTCAAATGAAATGAGAAAAATACAGACCTAAATGCTTTGCATCTATGTAGACATCATTATGAAAGCCTGAAAAGAGGGTTTGTAGTTAAAAGACTTGATGGCATAAACTTACCCGAAGAGCAACAAAAATGTTATAATACATAACATGTAGGTCTGTCAATGATGAATGAGTTTTTGTTTTTTTTTTCATTTTTATTTTTATTTTTTTATGTATCATTGATTAAAATAGAGCTGCCATCCCGTCAGGACTGACAGGACTTTTGATAAACACAGTGATGTGGGCAGATGACAGCGGTTTACCTCCAAACATTTCATTAGATTGTTTTTATTTTCTTCTGGCTACAGTACCACAGGATAGTAAACTTTTGCAGGCACATGCACACATATTCTGCTTTTACCTCTGCCAAGTCATCATGCAGTTTGAATTAGTTCAGAACTGGCATGAGGCAAACTTCACACCTGATTATACCATGCGACAGGGATATTCCATCAAAGGCAGTATGTAAACGAACAGGTGGCTGACTGGTACAGGAGCCTAACATAACTTGTAATGAGATCTCTATCCATTCAGTGTCATCAGGCTTTGGAGAGGAAATGATATGAAATGAAGATGGAAAGAAGGAATAGAGTAGCTGATATCTAAGAGTACAGTATATGTAGTAGGTAGAGTAGCACTTGTCAGTGTGTGTTTAAAAGAGGCAAAGGAATAAGTGGTATAAATCTTGGATAAATGCATCAATTAACCCATTTGCTGGCAGCATTTTTCTTTAATCCCCAAATCATATAAATGAATCAGATTTCTGCATTAATGAATTCACACATCATCATCTCTTTTGGGAATCAAGTTATTTTATTTCAATACATTCTGTGTTCTGAGTTGAGTAGAGCAGGACCCAAGTGCAGGAGACTGAAGTGGCAGGACTAACGAACAAAAAGTGCTTTATTAAACAAAAAATGTTGCAATGGCATGAATCCAAAAACAATATTCACAATACCTCTAACTAAAAACAGAGATGGTCCAAAACTGAGAAAACCAACAAGGAGAAATCCAGACAGACAAGTGGCAACATGGGTAAAGAAAAAGGGGTTTGGAAACAGACGAACCAGCAGGGAGAAATGGAAAGACAAGACAAGATACACTCACACACTCACAGGGCTGACAAGACACAGGTGTAAACAATCAAGGCAGTTATATAAGGGAAGTCAAACCAGAAAACAAGGCAATGGACATTTCTCAGTTACCAAGAGCACAAGTACAGGCTTGTGCTCTTTGAAAGTCTGAACATGTAAGTTTGAGTCGGGAGAACACACTTTGGAGGATGTGAGAATGCATCTCCCTCTTTCTGCAATTGGAGCTGCAGTGTACATGTGTTCTTGATGACATCACATCTGAGCCAACAGGCTAACACATATTGGACTGCTAACGTAACATCTACAGTTTAATTAATGATAAAAAACAAACACCCTAAACACTAAAAAACCTGAGAATGGGCCAAATATTGCTCCTGCTCAAGTCTGTGTATGTGTTCTTAATGGATTTTATGCTTAAAATTTAGAAAATGTCAGAGGAAATTTTAAAATACAATTTATCTTTATAAGTTTACCACAAATATGGAGTTACAATAATTATAATCTTGCAAAAAAAAATAATCTTAAAATGACAATCTCTGAAACAAAAATAGTTATAACTCTATATTTACTCCATTCTCTTTTTCTATTACTTTCCCTTGATGGTGCCAAATGCATTCTGGGATACATTGCTGTCTCAAGTCTACACAAGTCTCCGGTGGATGCGTCCTCGATAAACCTGGCGAAGTGAGAACACATTTGGGTATTTCATCTGTTCAGATGCATTCTTGTAATTGGAACAGTACCTCAGCTGCAGATGATGTTTCACAAGAACAGAAGTGCACACATATTGAGAAACGGCCAAAGACAGACCTTCAGAGCAAAACAGGAAGTGAAGTTCAGAAACAGAAAAGGACATAGACAAAAGAACACTACAAGAGCCAAGACCACCAACATTAAACCAAACCCAGATACTAACAGAACACCAAATTTAAAGACCCAAGTATGATAGAAGTATATAAACTCAAAACCCCACTAGAATAACTCTATACCACAACATCCTGGGATTGTTTCTCCTCCAAATTTAGTGTCAGAGGCAGGTTAGTGCTGACAGATGGGACGAAAAAATTAGCCCATGGTGGAGGACTCATTGTCAAGAAGTCTCAGATTTCAGTAAAGTTGAATTTGGTCAGAACCAGTGTACTGAAACCTGTCCATGTTATCTCTTAAAGGTGGAGCATAACATCAGAGAATGTCTCGAGAGGGACAATTTTAGCACCTTCCAACTTCAATTTATAGAAGAATTGTTTTTTTTTTAAAGAAGTCAAGCATTCACAAAGTGTCAATGAGCACTGGCTATATTCTGTCAAATGTTTTTGTAAAAACAGAAATAAAAACAATATGGAATGATAGAGCCAGTTAGTAAACTGTGTGCATGTTTTAATCTAATTGTCCATTGAGTTACAGCCAAAGTATTTTCCTGAATAATATTTTGATTTACTAGAAAGCTGCTTGGTGTCTGAAGTGTTAACCAGAACAAAGTGACATTGTGTGTGCTGCTGTGTGGACTAGTGGATATTTGAAGGAAACTGGAAACACCTACCAGGAAGACGTGAGGGAAAAACAGTTCATTTTACTCCAGAACCCTGTGGCACTTTAATCCATCTAAGCTTACAAGTATATTCATATTCTGACCCGAGATGAACATCACACGGTTGTGGTTAGGGGATGTGGTTCATTATAATTTTCACCCTTGTTGATATTTAAGTTCTGTTATTTTTCCTCCATGGCAAAATAGGAGCAGTAAGTAGAGTTTGAATTAAATCCTGCTAGGGTTTATGTTCATGGCTTTGTCAAACAGATTTCGCTAATGGCCTTTTTTTCAGAGTCGACTGATCCTCAATGTAATGGCTCAGGCTCGGGTAAGATCAGAGAAAAAAATAAGGATGAAAGGGAAAGAGTGGGATCAGAGGAAACAGTGGTGGCGCTTCATGAGGATTTTATTGTACCTGAGGACGGAAGGAAAAATGGAGTGCTAAATGAAAGAAAATACAGACAAGGACGACTGGAGGAGAAATGGCATAATGTTATTTAGTTGCTTGAAGTAAATATGAAATGTAATAAATGAAGACTGGCTGAAAGATGCTTCTGAAACTTCTGTTTTCTCCAAATGTAAATAAATTGCACTTAGAAAAAGTTTGGCTTCAAGCACCAAAAATGCCAGAAAGACCACAAACATATCAAAAGGCTTTCAACCTAAAAGCTTCACCCTTTAAATTCTGTTTCAAAATTTTTAGTCAATGCTCAGTGGGAATTTTGGTCAAACAATTAAACCTAGAGAAAGAAAAAACAAACAAACAAACTAAAAAAAAAACAAAAAAAACAAGCAAGCTGCAAATGACTTAAAAGTGTGTTGACCTTTCCATTGTGCAGTGCTGGTGCACAAATAACTGTGTACACAAAGAGTCATCAACAGGAAACAATGGAGTTGATCAGCAGTTGATGAAAAGCCAACTTGCCCAGGGTTAAAACTGATGGTGTTTTTTTTTTTTTGAATAACTTTGGAATAAATGCATAAGTTTATATATATAAACTTATGGATGCAAATATCCCTGTGGTTCCTCCTTACACACAGTCAAATTACTGCCTGGGGGCTAGAAATTGCCCGTCTTATTTCTTCTTAAATGATATAAAAAGATGACAAAAATACACTTTTTTGATAATTATTCTTGAAATTAATTGCAGAGTCTCCAAACAGATATTCATGGTCCACAGCAGTGTTCCTTCACTGGCAATTCAGACTCAAGTACTGGCCTGTATGTTTCAGGTGTTTCCCAACCCCAACACACCTAATTCTAATGAAACCATCACCTCTTTTGCTAGGCACAGAGGTCTGCATAAGTGTGTCAATGACCCCTTAACCCTTTACAGGGCAAGTGACCATATTTGGTAACTTCAGTAGAACTACATTCTATGGATATTACAAAAAAAAAAGTTATAATGTACTGGCGATCTGTCCAGGGTGTACCCCTGCCTCTTGCCTGTGATGGGCTGGGATAGGCTCCAGCACTCCGATAAACCAGAAATGGATGCAGCGGGTTCAGAAAATGGATGGATGGAAGTTGTAATGTTAATATAGATCCTTTAATGTTAACCCTCTAAGGTTTACATTTCATAATTTCAAGTATTTTATGGACTGCCTTATAAAGGGTTAATATGATCCAGGTGTGCTGGAGCAGGGAAACACCTAAAATATGCACAGCAGTGGTACTTGAGGACCAGAGCTGAGAAACACTGGACTGCACTGTTTATGTTTAAATGGGCCTAAAAACCTTTTTCTTTGTTAGTAACAGGGCAGTAATGCAGTGATTTTGATATAAATGCCTCACTAAAAAAAAAAAAATCCTGGTTTTAACCTTATCTTGTTTTAACAGTAGTATGTATGATAGGCCAAAACATTATGGTTTAGATCAGGGGCAGGCAACCCTGGTCCTGCAGAACCGCTGTTCTACATGTTTTAAATGTGTCCCTGCTTCAACACACCTGATTCTAATTAATAGTCATTAACAGGTTGTCATCAAAGTCTGAACAACTCTGTCACACACAGTCATTTGTGTCATGGTGTGAAGAAGCAGGGAAACATCTAAAACATGCAGGACAGCGGCTCTGTAGGACCAGGGTTGCCTACCCCTGGTTTAGGCAGATCACAGTTGTGAGGAAAAAGGCATGGTGTGTACGAATGTTTACACACACACACACACACACACACACACACACAGACATATATATATATATATATATATATATACACATATATATATGTATACACACACACACACTGCCACATTCTTGGCGAGAACAAGATCTCATGTGCACAATCATGATCTGTGCACAATCACAATACTCCTGTGATAATCTTGGCTTTTTTTCTGTTTTTGTCACTCACCAAATGTTTTCTAACGTCATTAAAACAATGCACCCCTTTGCCAAGGTGGAAAACAAAGGATTAAATGTGAAGCGTTATCAGAAAAAGCCAAATTTATTGTTTAAAATGTGAAATCATTTGTCAAGGGGGATTATTTTTCTGGTTCCCTACAGATTAAGTAAAGCAGACCAGACAGCAGAGATTGTTTCTTGCTGTACATAAACACAAGAACAGCTGAGGAGTGTTAAAACTCGTTGTTTTTACAGGCATGTTAGTTTAATTAATACAAATTATGCAGGAATCCAATGACATAACCATAGCTCAAAGAAAAAAAAAATACAGTGTTTCGATAAGCCTACTTGGTACTGAACTTTATGTTGAACTGCATGTTCACTTCACAGTTTTTGCCTTATACAAGGACATGAAGGACAATCTGAGGTATAGTAGGCTTTTAAACATTCCTTTTATGATCCTCAATTAACAGATTATGATGCACACTTGTACCTCATGATTTATGATTCCAATATTAGTTAATATATGTCGATATGTCTATGATTTGGATTTGGGACAGACTTGTCCCGTTCTTGTCTGATATATGATTTGAGCTGCTAAACATTTAGTCATATTTTCCTTTTCTCATAATCCACCACATATAATTTGTTTGAACATTCAGAAAAGTAAAAATGCTGTAACAGCTCTTGCTGTCATTTGACACTCCATTAAGAGCATCCTAAAACATTGCAGCGCATTATGGGTTGGTTGCAGCTCTGCAGCAGAAAAAAGGCCCTGCAGAGATTCATAAAGACTGCTCCAAAAATTACAAATCAGCAGCTACCTGCCCTGGAAGATGTCTTCACTTGCCATTGCAGAAAACACACCATATTCTAAAGGACTCATCATACACAGCTGCGTGAGCTGTTACACTCGAAAAACGCTTCAGGTCAAAGAAAACACAGCCTACAAGATTTATGAGCAGTTTCTACCTCGACATCATAGCCACACTAAACTCTTTGCTTAAATAACATCATTGAAAACAATACAGCATTAATGTGAAATAACTGTTGTTTAATAATAAATATATGCACTTTAGTTTCCTTTATTGCTAACATAGTAATTGGTAATATTCCCATTTATCTGCATACATTAGAAATGGATGCTGACTTATTTTTCCAACACTCTTCTACTTTGTACTGCTTTATTTTTTCCACTAATGAGGACTGGTTCTTGAGTGTATCTAATTTCATAGCCTGTGTTTGTGCAATGATGATAAATAATCTTAAGTTTAAATCTGTGGTGGAAAACTGACCTATTTTTTTTATAGCTGTCTTTCGGCACAGCAGCGTTAGATCAGCTCCATAACATCAGAGCTTCTGATAAATAAAACATTAAAGGGGTTAGTGACTTCTAAATTCTGACCACATGACTACCCATAGGTAACTTCAAAAGGGTTCTTATATGATATATCAGTCTTAAAGTGGTAATCCAGAACATAGGTTCTTCACACCTTGATGCCTGATGTCACATTTAATACATACATTTCTGAGACTTCTACACCATGCCCAAAATAAAAACAATAATGATAAAAAAATGTATACAATTTAAAAAAATACAGTTAATAGTAAAATGAATAAAAACACTGAATGTATTCATATAACTACAATAATGTATTAATTCAACTGTTATTGACAGAACTGGGAGCCTTTTGTTTATTTCAAAGTATAATAAACACTTTCAATTTAAAAATGTCAAATTTTCTGTGTATAATTTCATATATTAGGCATCAAGGGGTTAAACAAGGTAAGAAGTTATAAAGTATTCACTATGTAATATACTCCCCCAAACCATTGTGGATTTTGTTTTAAATCTTGCAGCTGCAGTAGTGTTGCTGGTATGGTTTTCCTCATGTGAATCTTTTATTTGTGGAAGTACTCAAAACTGCTTTTGTTGTATTTGAGCTACAGTAAATGTCTCCAGGACTACATTTTACCATGCTAACATGCACACAAACACAGTCACACCAGATGAAAACAATACTAGACACAATGATGCGCCAGGTAATTAGAGAGATACACATTTGACTGTCTTCAGGGGCTTTCACTCACACTGCTGTCTCACCCATGCAGATCAGCGCTCTCACACCTACATACAGTAAATCATTTAGCGGTTTAACTCATCAGGGATCAAACGCTCAGTGCATCTTCTGTATGATTATGTGAGCTGAATTTCCTTGAGGCTGCTTCTTCTTGTTGCTTTAATGAGGAAGAAGGATGGAGAAAATAACAGTGAACATCAGTGTAACTTTAAATAGCCATTATGTAAAGATATCGCCTGAGTAAGAGCTATTTCCACAGACTGCTATCATCACGAGGGGTGAAGATTATTACACTAAGCTATCCCTGCTAAACGCCTGACATGACGATATTGATGATAAGGGTTTGATGATACGTTTTAGCTCTAGGGTGGAAAAGTTCAACTGATTTGTTGATGCAGAGTTGTTCATACATCTAAAGAACAATGAAAAAAAACCTTCTTTTTCTTTTTCTTCCATCAAGAAAATTAGTTTTTTTTCTCTCAGTGGGCACAACTGTCTTTGGATTTGAGTGAATGATAAGAATAGAAAAGTATTGAGACTGAAATGAACAGCTCATGATCCAAAACATATCACTTCATGCGTCAAACATGGTAGAGGGAGTTTTGTGGTATGGGGATGTATAAATGCAGTCATATTCTTCAATCTTCTGATCTCAGCCGAATACAGGATGCTTTTAACTCACTAGAGACAAAATGGAGGATGCAAAAGCCAACATAAGCAGCAACTAAAGGTGGTTGCAGTCAAGTCCTGTCATTTCAGAGGAGGAAAACTCAGAATTTGGTGATGTTCATGGTCTACTGACTTTAAGTAATCATTGGCTCTGAATGACTTTCATCCATGTATTGAAAAATATGTTTATATTCCTAATGGTAAATGCCATATTTTTGTGAAACCTCTTGTTTAAAGCTGAAAGTCTTCTTTTTGAGCACATGTGGATTGGTTTATTTCAAATCCATTGTGGTGGTGGACAAAGTCAAACTCCAATAAATTCTGTTTTAGTCCAAATACTTCTAGAGCTTAACTGTATTGATGAACTGATTTATAATTTTATAGGAAGACTTTTTAAAAGTTTCACTTTTATTTATTTCACAATCATTTAGTTCGGCTGAGATACAAAAGTATTTATTCTCCTTTGTATTAGGAAAGCATATCCTCTGAGCTGTGTAATGTTCCTACAGCTCCATTGCTATTGTTGTCTGAAGCAATCTTGCTATAGAAATAGCTGAGTCCATCACTATAGCTGTCATGGAAATTCTGCAACATAGCTTAAGTACTGAGAATGAAATAAAAGCAAGTGGCAAACAATCTGTCTTTGTATATTTTATTCTGCGCAGAGGTTCAGCAGACATTCAGTGTCTCAGCTGCCAGGATGAATGTGGCAAAGAAGAACAAAGAATAGGGAATGTTTTTGACAAAAAAAAAAAAAAGGTAAGATATAAAGCACAGCTGAAGATTGTTCAGACAGTCTGGTGCCTCTGTTGGTACAACAAAACAATGTTTAACATTGAACAGGCCAAATCATCATAAAGCAGATTGAACATCAGTATGTGTAAAGAAGAAAAGAAAAAAGAAAATGGAAAAAAGTCTAATCCTCTCACAATCAGAGACCAAGCTCCTCTCACAGATATACATAAAAGAAATAATTCTTAAGATTTTATTCACTGGCGAGGAAAAACTTCGTATTTTCATGGGTACCAACATGAAATAATGACACAATAAATGTCTTCACTATGTCAAGTAGTGAAGACAAAAAACATTTTTCTGTATTTCTTTGAGACCAGCTTGGCGCATCACTATTTAGTAATCAAAATCAATACTATTGCCATTTATCAATATGATCTGAACGCAGAGGAGGAGCAAAAGTATTCTTGGCACAACAATATTACTGTATACCACACCACATCAAAAATAATCTTGGCCTAATTACAAACAGGATCGTTGTTTTCACATTTTTCTTTTCAAAATTCTCCACATTTGTTCTGCAGGCTTGCCAGGCCAGCACCTATACCCTCTTCTTCATTAGCCGTGTCTTTGTTTGTGGAAAATGCTTTTGCATTGTTTTTGTGAGGAAGCATAAGCGTCCATCAAAAAGATGTCATCTTTTCATAATCTTTATGTACTTTTCTATGTTAACACTGCCATCACAGGGTTGTAGATATGTTTTTCCAAGGGTACTGATGCAACCTTGCATACATCACAGATCCTGGCTTTTTCAATTTTTGCTGATAATAATCTGAATGATCCTTTTTCTCTTTGGTCCAGTAGACTCATCATCCACATCTTAAATGAATAATTTTTTTAAAAAAGTACTATTGATTTGTCTTACCAAAAAGCACATTTCCACTGTGTGATTACTTTTTGTGCAATAGGGTTTGTGGCATTTGTGACTGTAGATACATATTCTGGTGCTTAATAGAGGTTTTCCAAAGTAATTGTCCATGTGGCTGTATCAGCTTTTGTTAAATGACATTTCTTCATGTAGAGCTGTCTGAGGGATCAGAGGTCACAATTGTCAATCTTAGGCTTCCAGGCTGTCCTTTTGTATACTGAAATTCTTTCAGATTACTTAAATCATTTAATGACATTATGTACAGTTGAAGAAGTTATATGAAAATCAAGATCAATGTTCTTGTTGAGGAGTGTTGGTGTTAATCATTGCTCTGACTTTTCTTTCTGAAGACTCCTCATAGATGTTAGCCTTTCATGAATATAGGTTTTGGACCACATCAGTAACAGAAATAACAGTTGTAAATAACAGTGTTTTTCTCTTTCTTCTCCTTACTACTCATAAATTGAATCCTATTAGTATTTATTGGAATTTGTTGAGGCCTCGTGGTGCATTTACTAAATTGTCCAAACTTTTTCTGTTTTAGGGTTGTAAAATAGTGAAACTGTCAGTAAGTCATACTGTTACTGGCAACAGTGTATCTGGTGATAATGGTGCAAATCAGTCATTTCAGCAGAAACAAATAAATATTGATTGAGGCTTGTCCTTAAAAGATGTTTGGTGATTGGCATCTTTGCTTGATCTTCCATTGGATCCAGTGAAATGTCCTGAAGATAAATGTTACTAGTTGTACTTAGATGATGCATCATAATGATGAATCAATATAAATACATACATAAAAAGGAAAATCAAGTCAAATCCTAAGTTTTATTGTAGAGACCTTGAAGCCACCTCACTTTGGTCACGCCCATGAAGATTAGATGTTGCACTGTAAATGAAAGTGAGACCACTTTGAAGCATAAGTACACAACTTTGAAGCAGTGAAAGGAAGGAAATAATAACACATAACATGAGAAAAAAAACATCGGGAGTCAAGGGTTGATCTCTCATTTTTATATGACACAAAAATGACATTTCAGAAAACAAATGGATAAAAACGAAACAAAAAAAACATGCATTTTAGAAAAAAGAAAACTGGGTTAAGAGATGGAAAAAAAACAGGGATATATTCTCTCTGGAGTACATGAATACATCATCATCCTTTCAGTGACCTTATAATCTTGGTGACATTTTATACTAACACATGACTTCATAAATATAATCTTCTCTCACCATATTGCCTATCTATACGAGTCTCATACATCTAACAGTACATTTACTGCAGCATATTGCATATCTCAAATAGAGGTTGGGAACTCAATAATCATTTAAAACTCTGCTTTTCTCCTAGAAGGGAGATTACACAATTAAATGAGCATCAGGAGGGCAATGAAGACAAAGTTAAAGAGATAAACACTAAGGTTGCTCCTGTCATATTTCAAACAACCATAGAAATCTCCTGCAGTGTTTTGACATCAACATGTTGGGATATGTGTGGCATTTTGTGTGTATGCATGATGATATTTCTGTGTATTATATATGAAGCTTTATGTGAGTGCATTAATTTCACCTGAGAACAAAGTTGGGTTTTCAAAGATTGTGACACAACTGTAGTAGATGACGGCTCATCATCATTTGTCAAAACAATATGCACCCAGTTATACACTACATCGATTTGAACAGCATTGTTTTTTGACATATTTTCTTGTATCTTGCTACACTCAAGCAGACCTGGGTCAAATACATATTTGGGTTTAATCTTTAAAATTTCTATTGACTGCACACTGATTCAACAACATGCATACCATGCACTCCAGTGTCTTGAGAGTTGCTCAGTTATATTCTGGCCTAAGTTTTTCTGTGGGCATAGATTAATTAAAAACTATGCTTTATTTTAGTTTGGTTGGTTTAATCTTTGATAGCCATTCAACAAAAAGCCCAACTTTTTTTCCTCTTCTCATTCCATAGTTAAAGTGACAAAAGGGAACTTTTGCTATTTTGAACTAAAAGGGTTCCCGTGTAGGCATTGAAGTTAAGTTACTTTTAGGACAAGATTTACTCTTGTTCAGTGACTCATGTTCTTTCCCATGATTCTCTTTTGAGTCTCTTGGTCATCTCTGCCATGGAGTCTACTTTACTTTTGTGAGCTAGTTTCATTGTTACTGATCTATAAGATAGCATGATAATGTCAAATGCAATTGTCAGAAGAGACAACTGGGATGGGAAAGTTACTTTGAGAGGCAGTTTGGAAATAACAGGCTTTGGAGAGACTAAGAGCTAGACAACACTTCCTAAAAATAATGGAATATTACCCCAAATGAGGTTAAAACTGGTTATTTAAACATGAAAAAAACTTCTTTGTGTTGCACTAACAGTGGTACTGGTGCGTTTTTGCCACTCAAAATGTGGATGGTCTGTTTACACACTAGTAAATAGCAAAAAGAGTTGTCACATGGCTGCATTGGGGACAATGTTTTCATTTTAAGTAGACCAGAACTGTTAGTTGCCTTGTTCTGCTTTCAGCTTTTACCATTAGGGGTTGACACAGTGAATCATTGTCTTCCACCTTACCCTGTCTTCTGCCTCTTCCACTCTCACACCAGCTATCTGCATGTTCTCTTCTGCAACATTCATTCATATCCTCTTTAGTCTTTGGCCTCTTTGTCTGCCTGGTAACTCCATCACCAGCACCCTTATAATATATCCACTGTCCCTCCTCTGGACATCTCCAAATATCTTAATCTGGCTTCTCCAACTTTGCCAACCTGAGCTGTGCCTCTAATATTCTCATTCCTGATCTTATCCATCCTCTTTACACCTAATGAGAATCTCAGTATCTTCAGCTCTGCCACCTCCAGCTCTGTATCCTCCTTTTCATTAGTTATACTTTCTCTAAACCCTGTAACATAGTTGGTGTCATCATTCTCTTACAGAATTTCCTTTTGACTTTTGTTGCTCCTTGCTTGTCATACTTCTGGCACATCACTCCTGGCACTTTTCTCTACCCACTCCACCCTACTATCGCCCCCTCTTTGCCTTTTTTCCACACTCCACAGTTCTTAACAGCTGACCATGAGTAACTTCCACACCTTCTTCCCCTCTTCTACCTGTAGCCTAAATACTCTCCTCTCTATCATTGTTACACTTGTATTCTGTCTTGCTATGACTGATTTTCATTCATCATTTTTCACTGCATGTTTTCACATTTCCAGGATTCCCTTCACCCATTCCCACTTCTTATCACAAATTAATGTCATCTGCAAACATCATCATCCAAGGAGATTTCTGTCTGACTTCCTCTGTCTGACTGTCCATCACCATAGTAAGTGAGAAAGGGCTCAATGGTTGTGTTTAAATTAATTAGATACACCACTGATTGATTAATATCCATTACCCAACAAATCCACTGTTACTCCAGTAGTCATTTTATTACTGCACAAAGGTTGCAGGTACATTAGGTTAAGCAAGTCCTGTTTTACTCTAATTTAACATCACCTTAGTAATGTTTATCAGTCACCACACTTTTTAAACCTGTCTATCTGATAGCATCTTGAATATTCTCGCTTGATGGTTCAAACATAAAGCCCAGGACTGCCACTCTCTCAAGGCTAACTCCTGGTTGTGCTAAAAGGCTAAACCCCAGGTCGTTGCTGTTAAAACTCATCAAAGAACAATTTACTGTAAAAAAAGTGTCAAAATTCTGAAGCAACTGTCATGTTAAGAGAAATTACATGTCCCAAGCAGCCAAATGTGAGGAGAAAGGGTTAAGAGAACAGATCATTGAAAGAGAATAAATAATTTGAGAATTGTTTCACAGGACATGTTTTAGAAAGTCTCTTCCCATTCTGTTTAAAGTCCAGAAATGCAAATTGTTAACCAGTTCCACTACAGAGAGCGAAAAGGGGTTTCATCTTTTTTTCCTCGAGCTTGTGTCTGTGGGCTGACTGCAGCTTTTCATTTTGAAGCCTGTAATATCAATGTCTTCTTCTGCACCCCCTGCCTTAACCTCTTTCCAGCAACTGGACAGACATAGATGGGCATTTATGTCAGAGCAGTGACGTCCATCTTCACTCTGGGCAAAGAGATTAGACTGGGCCAGAGAGCCTGTGCTGTTACATTTCTTCACCAGAGTGGGAGCTAGAGATCTCGGGGTGAGCAGTGATGTCAGTGAAATACTGTTCAGAGTTTCTGGCAAGTGTTCACTGTTGAGGGTCTTGCGGCATCCATCCCCACCTGCTCCCATGTCCACTATCTCATCTGAAGAGTCCATGGAGTCCTGTGGGAGACAATCTAGTTGGGTTCTTTTATCTCTGCTCCTGCTGCTCTGGCTTCTTTCATGCCTCTCAGTGACTTGAAGGTTAGTGGCAGTACTGTGTCTCTTTAGCAAAGATTGACCCTGGTCTAATGTGGCTGATTCCTGGGGGTGCAAGGTATGGCTGGGAATAGGGTGGTGGTGAACGATGGGTAGATCCAGATTACGAGGCTGGGAGATGCCCAAGCTCAGCCCTTCTTCCAGCGTGGTCTGCAGACTGCTCTCTGAACTGCCCATAGCCAAGGATGAATCACTGTGAGAGGGATGCTGTACACAGAAAATAAATAAATTATCTAAATGATCTACACTAAGGAGAAAATGTATTATTATTTTAGATTGCATAAATGAAGGAACTGATGTGAAGTCCAACTGTTCATTCTCCTGAGCATTTTAAAATGCACTGAACAACTGTTCATAGTCTTGAAACATAGAGATTGAAAACTAGAGAGTTTAGATAATTGAAGAATTGCATCCAATCTGGAAGATAATTGAATTATAGTGTCACATGAAAAGGAAAATATACCCCATATACTATTTAAATGTTTTATGTATGTGGACATAAAAAAACCCCAAAAACTCATGGAGTCCTTATTAGAACTTAAATTGAGGAAAGTCTCAGATGAATAATAGTACATAGAAAATTAAACTGTACAACTATGTATTAATAAAACTTAAGATAAGCCTAAGTCCAAGTCATTAGCCTTCCACCACTGTGCTTGACAGTTGGGATGAGGTGTTTGCCAGGACATGCTGCGTTTGGCTTTGACTCAAACATGGTCTTGTACATAATGGCCAAGAAGCTTCCCAGAGTACAGGATGTAAATAAGAATGAGAGATTTAGGAGAAAACAAACCAAAAGACAGAGAACTGGGACGAAAGGCAGAGACAGAAAGATTACCTGAGAGGGTGAAGGAAGCAGAACAAAAGCAGCATAAGAGAATATGAAAAGACTGAGCCAAAAACGACAGTGTGCACAGCGCCAGTATCAGGCTTGGGGCTGGCTAGGCTAATTAGCTGTGTGCCGCAGAGCATTACTGTAGCAGCTGAGGATCACAGAGGCACTCAGGCAGGAGCTAAACAAACCAAGCAGGTACATGAGCATGGAAGTGTTTCCATGGTAACAAAAAGAAAAAGAACTAAGGGCTTTTTTAAAAAAAAAGAAAAAAAATCCTGTTTGTTTAATGTAAAAGCAGACACAAGGGAGATATTGGTTTTGGTATGGATGACATTATACTTTTCTGGGTTTCAAACTACTGTACACCATCAATGAAGGTAGTATGCTGCACATGTATTACACAAAACATTTGAACTTCCTGAATGCCAAACAACAAAACACTGTTTCACATAAGTTATTTAATGTGATTTTCTCTAAAATCAAGTTCTTGTCTGATATTTCTTTTATTTTCTTCTGCCCATGATTAGTGTCTTTAATTGTCATCCTCAATTCAGCTGTTCACCTAGTCTCAATCACACATGAATATATTCATGATACCTGAATACTTAGAGCTCTGCTGTTGGCTCCTGGCGAGCGGAGGGAGGCCCAGGAAGCTGGGGAGGCCAACCGGGATGGCCCTCTGTCACCTGGGCTGACACTGTCCACAGGACTGTCTGAGTGAGCCGCAGCAGCTGGATGAAAGAAGTCTGCTGGCAGGTGAAATACGGGTGAAGACAAAGCACCAGTCCCACTGCAACTTCCATCATCGCCACCTGAAACAAGTAGTTTTAGTACAGCTTTGTCATTGCTAATGGTCATACATTTAATTATCTTAGTGTATTTTGTTAACATTTTTGTTTATATTCTGTGGAAAAAAGCTTGATTGAAAAACAGCTGGAGTAGGAATAAAGCTTGCAGTAGCAGCAACTCAAACACTGACCATTCAGAATATTTCAATAAAACAGCAACATAAAGACTCAAACAAAATAAATAACTGTCAGTTATGTTCTTTAAGAAATATTGCATTCAAAAAGATGCACATCTTTGAATTTTGGGTAGTATGTAAGCAGACACTAATGTGTGCAGGAAGACTGAAAAACTTTGGCAATTATTTTAAATCAAATATGCCCTTGTCCTTGCTTCGTGCATGTCCTGCACACACACACACACACACACACACACACACACACACACACACACACACACACACACACACACACACAC
>JAOWBL010069704.1:0-19223 GCA_028564865.1 Zenarchopterus dispar
TGGATTGTTGGGATTTTCCTTGTAACACTGTTTTATCTTTACCCTACAGTGTGAAGCGCCTCAAGGCAACTTTTGTTGTGAACTGGCGCTATATAAATAAAATTTAATTGAATTGAATTGAATAGAATATATGATGTCATGATTGTGATTGAACACAATCTTTTTCATTCTTATTAAATCACAGTAATTAAAATATTTCATTTCTTTATTTTTGTGTTCAACCGATTAAATGGCAAACCAAATGTTCCTGTAATTAAAATGGGATGCAAAATCCAATTTGATAACATGTATTGATGAAGATTACAGGTTTTGGTGTCAGATATTTTCTTCTTGTATCAATACTGTTGCCTCATTCATTATTAAATCAATCTACTGATGTAAATCAATAGATTATTACACTCCTGGCATTCTCTCCTGCTTTGTCTCTTCTTTTCTAGGTCTGCTCTGTCTCAACTTGTATCTTGTAATCTTGTGTCCTTTTTCTTCCTTCACATACCAGTTTATTCATCATGCTAGTGAGATATGCTTCATCATATTGTTCCTATTGCCTTTAAAAAAATAAATAAAGTTGGTTATAATTATGAAGCTGCTGAACTTTCTGTTATGATAAAAGGGTAATGTTTAACTACAATATTTTGATCTAACACATCTTGGGTCCTAGTGACAGAATTCCAAAAGATGTTGTTTTGATTTGGTTGTCACTACAAACAGCCAAATATACATTTTCATGCACAGAAAAGAAAATCTTTTTCCATATGTCCCTACTACCACTCTTAACCCTAAACAATCTTGCCTACCTGTTTACACAACTTGACACTGGACAGACAGACAGACAGATAGATAGATAGATAGTCTGTGTGTGTGTGTGTGTGTGTTTTGGATCAGTTTATCACATTTAATTCATAATATGACAGAGATTTAGATGAGTTTCGTGATACTTAGTGTTGGGGTAAGACTCCTGCCAAAAAATAAAGTTGCTAAGTTTTTATTTACACAAATCATACACACAGCACAGTCTCTATCCTGAATATTACCAAGTGTTATTGCATATTTTTACATGAAACAAAAGCTTTTAGGGTTGAAGTCTATGTTCAACTATTTATAATGATTCAAAGCAAATGAATGCAAGTACACACAATTTTAAAAGAAATACTAGTTGACACTAAATTCTTACTGAAACACTATATTAAGATGCAAGTGAACTGCTGCACTTGAAAGGTCCTATGGGTAAATATTTGGTGGTTTAGATGTTGTAGCTGTGATTTCATTAACACTCATGTGTTCCTGTCAGTTAGAGGCAGGAGATGACAGACAGGGAATGCAGACTGTAACTTGTTCCAGCTAAATACAGTTTTCCAACAAGATCACACACAAACAAAATGGAAACATATGAAAAATGGACAAGAATATGGCTTTGACATTGAAATGACACAGCACAGTTTACATTCCATTGCAGGAAAATTTAGAGTTTGGGTCTTAAAAAAAAAAAAAAAACTGAAATGATTTTCCTTTCACCTCCCTTTGCCACTTCAAAAAATAAAATAAAATAAAATAAAAAAACAAAAACAAAACAAAATTAAAAAAAATCATATTCACTTCAAAGTTCATGTGAACACCACAGAAGAGCCCAGGATCTCTAGAAAGTCAAAACAGAAACAGTATAGCATGGAAAGCAAAACTCCTGACATAGTGAAGCCAACATGCCAGCATGTTGTTTTGTGTTCAACTACAGCTTCAGTCTTATATGTTTAAATTCTGTACAAAACTCAAGAGTGCAATTTTTAGGAAAACTGAAATGCTCTATTGGTCATCAGCAAGTGAACATTGGCACAGGTTAAACTTAAACCAAGTCAAACATATCTAGGGACAAAAAATACAAAAATGTATTGACAAAACAAATACATTTCCATTTATCCCTTTCTAAAACATATCCAGAAACAGCAGACATCCCCTTCTGTCAAAGTGGAGCCAATGTGCACAAGTTACGGAGAAATGAAACGTTTAAGTGCAGTAAATTTTGCTTCTTAACATTTAAATTAAGTTTAAAAAAAGGAATGGTATATTTTGTCCATACATCTTAAAGGGTTGTCTTTAATGACACAGCAGGCTTCAGTAAACAGAACACGTATTTATCTCATCTCCTAAAGAAATGGCTTTTATCATGAGGTTCGTTTCCAGATTTCCTAAGTTTGGTGCTTCCCCCTGGTGGCTAATGAAAGTATTCTCAAAGTGAAGTAGCCAGGCTTAGCTGCTCAGCAGCAATCACTGGATTGGGCAGCCAACATTCTTCCTCAGGATGGGACATTTCTGGACAAGTCCTTCACGTTTCTGTTATACTTCTGTAGAGAACAGAAGGCTTTGACGTTTGCTGTCAGGTGCTGGAATGCTCTCCAGCTGCAGGAAGTAGAGGAGGACTTGAACCTACGGAGAAACACGAGAGGTGATCCCATCCATATTTGAAGTGCCATATTCTCGCTAACTGCTTTTTTGACAACTTTTACCTGAGCCATGACCTCAAGAGACCAACTGTCATTCATGGAGATTGGCTGGGAGCTAGTTGAGATTTTACTATCCTTTTCAGAGGGTCGGAGTAAGGTGGGACCAAAAACGGTAGCCAGATTGTGCAAAGACATCTTGTTGATGCTCTCATTTTCTGCCACCCTGTTCAAGAAAAGAAAAACATAATCACAGTGCCCAAAACAGAACATCAAAACTTTGTTTTAAATCTCTCCTTACAAAATTAAGTTCACCAACTTTTGCTGAAAATAAACAGAAATTATAGCATTATACAAGACCTGTTTACTATCCAAGAAGAAAAATTTATTTTATCTATTAAAAGCTGCATAGTCTTCATTTACTGCATGTGTGAATATTAATATCTCAGAATATTAATTGGACTAAATCTTCCTGCTTTTTATTAACTACTAATTATGTTCAAACTATAGATGCACCCTTAAAAGTTTACCTTTATAAAAGAACTTAAGGTGAGTAAAAAAAACAAACAAATAAAAAGACTATACAACTCAAGCACATGCGTAATAGCCCAAAAAGATTTTCCACAGGAACTTGTTTACCTTTTCAAGTGGTCAAGCAGGAAGAGAAAAGTCACCAGATTAGGCTCTGGAAGAGACAGCAGCAGGTTGAGCATGCAACTCTCCTTGGCCACAGTGTCAGACAGAGCTGCAAGACAAATGCACAGATGGATGTGCTGCTGACAGGCTGCACATATATTTCCAAAGAGGGGACACATTTATGACCAAAGAACATGCAAAAATAACTAAGTGGAGGCTAACCAATGCCTCCAGAAAAGTTGGGGTACAACTCATCGGTGAAGAGAGGCTCTGGCAGCTCACGGAAATACAGTTTCAGTGTTCCAGCAATCGCATTTACGTCCATTTCCCTCATCATGACAGATACGTCTTTATTGTCTGCAGAGCACATGAGACAAGCTGCTTGATGAGCTTTGAAAAACACATCTAAGTAGGAACAAGTCAGGTAAAGACTTAAATTCCTACATTTCACTAATACATTTCACTTTGGACAGAAAACCAAATTCAGGCTCAACTTACTTGAGTCAAAGGCTGCTTTCAGTGCCTGAATGTCAGTTGCAACACCAGAAACTCTATAAATCCCCACCTCCTCCATCCCTCGTCGCTCAATCTCCTCTATACATTGTCGGACGATGAGTGGGACTTTGGAGCGTTCACGCCTAATAATGACACAGGTGACTTTCATTTCAACAGATTATAAAAATACAATAAAGTCCTCAGGCCATTGTTGGTCACAGTTTTGGTTTTGTTAATATCACCATATTTCATCTTAAACTTTGTCTAGATGAAGTAAGTCAGTAAGGTGTCTTTTCTGCAGGATGTTTTGGTTCATCTCTGGGGAAAAGGTACAGTTCAGCTTCAGTATTTCTAGGATGCTGTTATTGCGAAGGCTGACCCCAACTCCAACCCTTTAAAAAACAACTAAACTACCAAAAATAAGAATATGAGCACGACAGCTGACTCATCAACTTACTTAGTCACAATGTTGATTTTCACTCCGAAGACACCAGATTGTTTCCGTGAAGGCATTCGCTTCAGACTGAACTCTCTGCTGGTGAACTTCATAGAAAGCTTCACCTCAATCTGAAACAGATTAGAGCAAGCAATTACTTTAAACAACCTCACGGAGATGTGTAGGTGACAAGCATTGAAGGTACCCTACATAACTCCCCTTTGACATGTCTCACTATGGCTATAAGAGAAAATAAAAATAAATGATGAGACATAAATAGGAGACTTAGCAAACTCAGTCAGTTTCACAGCATTATCAGTCATGTACCTTCACACTGTAATGGCCAAGTAAAACTATAACTCTTGGGTTTAATGAAACCTTTATTTTCATTGTTCAACCACAAATAAATATAAATAATTTCAAAAGCATAGTTTATTTTTCATAGTTTATACAGTGCAGGTCTTGCAAATAAACTAGTACACTTTTACAACCCTACTGCAAGTCCTGGACAGGTAGAATAAACAACAAGCCTGGGTTCTGTTCTGAAAAATATCATAAAAGGTTTGAAAGACAAACTCATAGTGGATTTCAGGCAAGTGATGAATATTACTGTTTATATTTCCAATTAATTTCCAGCTGATGTCCATATTCAAAAGCTGCAACTGAAAATCCAACTGTAAATATATTTACCCCATTCATGGTTATGACTGTCCTCTGCCAGTCTTTATTTTGCAGCGTCTGAGCATCCAGCTAAAAAAAAAAAAAGAAGAAGAAAGTTTTCTTTTTAGTTACTTCAGATTGATATATACCTGTGAAATTATTTGACAAGTCTCACATGAAAATAAAACTCTTCTACAGCCTAGTTTAATCATCTGTCTAATAAAGTCCTGGATTTTAACAGCAGTGACCAGGGAAAAGTAATGTGATAACATTACGTCCCAGTTCCTAAGCACTGTGCCTGTACAATATGGCAGATTTTCTTTCACCCAAGAAGCCTTCTAATCTCATTCAAATAATCCTTTGTTCACAGAAAATTTATTTTCTTGCATAACATTTGTTTTATCAAATAGATGGCACAAAAAACAGTCTTCTGAATCTCAAACGGGATCAAGCTTGAGAGATAGACAACATAACACAGTGTAACATTCAAACAGCGGTTCAGATATTTCCAGGAAATAAGCAAGGACATGCTTCCCCAGGTTACCAGTCATCCTTCACAGCACCCATCACACCACACCAGTCAGCCTACAGTTCTCTTGCCATCTCTTTACCTTTGATCTGAGCAGACTGCTGCGGACTCTGTCCCACAGACGTGCCCCTGTACTGGCAGGCTTCCTTACTCCCATGTCCCCCTTTTCTTCCAGTCTGCTGAGGGACTGATCTATACTCTTCTCTTTGTTAGGATTATCTTCACTCATCTTTTCTGGCATGAGTTACTGAAATGTTACTGCCCCTGACCAATTGCAAACAAACCCTGAAAGCAGCACTGGTCTAAAGCAGAAGGTTTTTAATCCCCGATGAGCCATTGATGTGTTTTCATCAGTGAATCCTTATACAACTTTCTGTGGTCCTCTTGTATTGCCACTGGTAAAATTCAGACTCTGACTCCAGAGAGAGTATAAAAAGTAAAGCCGCAGAGCTGACTGACCACACTTGCTCTGTATTGTTCTACTCCCCAGATGGACTTGTGGGATTAACTCCAGAGAATCCTTCCCTCCCTCATTACCAACGTACTCACGCTTGTCACTGTGCAGGGTGTTGACTGCTAGCAACTGAGACAGCCAAACAGGATCCTCTTAGGCCAAGCACTCTTAGAACTAGTAACCTCTGACATCTTAACAAACACGTGCCCAATCTTCTCTATATCACATACATTATCTAGGATTCAATCTAACTGCTTCCCAAAGGCTTTTGCTTTTCCCTCTTCCTAATTTTTTCTAAAGTGTCAACGCCACTGGAAGAACAGGCACAATTTTCTTCCAGAGAGATGGACCAGCAGTCACTTGCTTCATTTTAAAGGTATATATTATGAAGGAAAATATATGTTATGTGCATGTGTTCATTTATTATATTTATATTTTCGATGTCTGAAGTGTCTACGAACTCTAAAATGCAGACATAACACAAGCCCAACACTTTGTTTGGAGCACCAAAGTCTGAATAGATCTCATTTAGTGGGCTGTTCATACTTGCAGGGTAGTCTGACATCACAGACTCAGCTCAGAGCGTCATCCAGTTTCCCCATTTTTATCTACCCTCAGTTTTACTTCATGCTGCATTTGGTGCTCCTTAGAAGTGGCTACCATAAAACTGGAAGGACTCCATACTTATAACAAGACATTAATGCTCAAAGTCTCATTAGTCCCATCTTCAACAGGCAACTGAAACAGTTTACTAGGAGCAGGTCTAAAAATCAGAGGAGTAGAGATCAGAGAGAGCAAACAATCTGTAATATCTCGCATATTTTCCTCATACTTTAAAATAAGATCTTGAAAAATAATTACTCGGACGTAGAGATCAATAAACAAATCAAGGAGATGAACAGAAAAACATAGGCCAAGAATAACTCGAGTTTAGTGGTGCGCTTTCTCCAAGCTACTGAGCCCTGAATAACACTGCAAATATGTGACTGAGAGCACATGCTCCTTTCTCCAAAGACTCTGTTGTGGTTGGACCCACCTGTCCAGCAGGGAAATCCCTTTACTCACCCTACAACAAGTGCCTTGTGTCTCTCCCCCTGTGCTGCACTGCAGAGCAGTGCCAACAGCTACATTTGGTGAACCCAAAGTCTAATCCACCCTCTGTCACAACACCCTATCAGGAGGTCAAGCTGAAGCGACCCAGTGGCAGCCTCATGACTCACTTCTTCTTCAGCAGTAAAAGGCCCTCATAGGAAGGGATTAGTCAAGAAAAAACACCAATGAGGATCAACTAGAATCAATGGACCAAGGGCAAAAATGTCCTTTTTAAAACAGCAAAGGAATGAATGTGAATCTGTAATATTTATTTTTGAAGGCATTTTTTCCATTTTGTCCCACATAAAATAAGTTTGGTGTTAAAGAAGTTCATTGTTCAACCAAAGAAAGTTACCAGAAAATGTTTCAGTGACTGAAATGAGAGGAATCCATCTATAGTGGCCACCAGGTCACTGGGGTTAACACTTTCTGTAATTACTGTGATTCATACATAATTAATTTTATTAAATATACATATATAGCTAATTATAATTACCTCAGTAACTCCATCGTGTCAGCATAACCACTTTTAAGTGTTATCAGCATGGTAATCACATGCATCCATATAACATTTTCAAAAATATTTTCATTTTTTTTAAATACCAAATATTGACATTATCCTTTTTTGGCGGGGGTGGGTGGGGGGGTGGGGGGGTGGGGGTGGGGGGGGTGTCTCTGATGAGTAAACCCAGCATGTTAAGAATCTTCAGACTATTGCAAGTACAAAAACTTTCCGTGACCTTGCTTTCTCCCTACCTTTATTTGTCCTTTGGCCATGATCTTGTCAGTGATCTCTCCCTCCTCTTTGGTCTGCTTGGTTTTGTTGTAGCACTTGTCGTAGCACAGCAGCCTCAAAGTCTGAGAGCCCTCCAGTTCAATCTCAAACTCCTTCCATGGAAGCAGTGCAAAAGCATGTTAGATGTCTGCTCAGTGTAGATCATCTTTTTTCCAGGAAATTCACAACAACAAAGTTTTTCTGGTTTAATTTCATTAAATTATGTCTGTTTTCTTCTTGACTTTTTAAGAAGCACTATGGGACAAATTTAATGGTCTGACTTTTCCACTTTCTGTAATCTGATATACATCCTCACCTCATTCCAGTTAGGCTCTGTGGAGTCCCTGTAAACACGTGTCTTGGCTTTGTTGACAAAGTAGCCAAAAGAATCCACCTCCAGGGAGCAGTACAGGTCTAATGGGTTCAAACAAAACTAGTTTTAATGGTAGAATCAAAGTGAAAATAAAGATGTGAATGCTGGATCTGTTTCTGCAACAACATACTGCCTTTGGACTACCCAAGACAGTTTTTAAAAAATAACATCGTGATCTCATTAAATTAAGATCTGACCCAGGCAATGCCCCTCTCTATTTTGCTAGCTACCCTTTGTGGCAGAGCGCAAAAGTTGCGGAGCATGCAATGATTTGAGAAGCCAAAGACACATTTGAGGCAGCTTGTAAACATTGTTGCTGACTAATCCCACTTGCTCCCCTCCAGCTGGCCTTCCAGCTGGCAGCCACGGAGCGGGTGGGAGAGTGAGGTCTGACATGACTAATGTAACACCACATGGAACTTCTAGAATTATCAGCGAGATGATTTCCAGTCAAAGCCAGAGGACACAATAGCAACACTTACTTAAGCTCTGTTTGAGGCCTGATGCAGAATGAACGATGACATTCAAGAAGCCATACAAACCAGAAGATTCATCATCTGTGCACAAAGATTTCAGGTGAAAGATTAAACACACCATCAATGGTATATTGCTTGTATATTTAATTTAAGAAAGAAAAAGAAGCAATGCTAAGAGGATCTTACCTTCCTTATTCATGGTCATTGGAATAGTATGAACAGTCTGGAGCTTCACACATGAGTTAGTGAGCATCTGCAGCTCCAGGGAGGTCAGAGAGAAGCTCTTAAAGCCTTAAAGTCGAAGAAGGGAAATTATATAATAGCTCAAGATACCAACACAATAATGCCATAATGTCTCATAATGATGCAAAAAGTAAAATAAAACTCACACTTCTTCTGCTGCTCACGAATGATCTCCCTCCACTCCGCTCTTTCATAATCGGAGGAGATGAGAAACGTGAAACCCTGAAAGACAATATTATATACTTCACTGCTTTCTTCTGTAGTTTTATGTCAACAGCAGAGGGAATCAGAAGCCAAATGAAAAAGTTGTACTTTAAGATCTGAGTCATTATCAAGAGTGTGCATACAATCTTGTTCAGATAAGCATAAAAACATCTAAATATTCCTCATTTTAAGATCCCTCCAAAGGGTGTCCTGACTCACTTTGCCATTTCGGTTCGCCACTCTAAATGCCATGTTGGGAGACATGAGAAGCAGCAGGGATTCTTGCTCTGACAACTTCTTCTTCAGCCGTTCAATTACTTTAGATCCTTTGGTCATCCTCTGCAGTTAAACAAATAACAGCTTAAAAAAAAAACTTTTTTCCCCCTGTGGACTCAATATCCTGTCCTACCTTGTCTCTTACAAAATTTATCACAGTTCCCTTTTTAATCACTTTACAGATTGGTCAAAACCACCAGATTTTGGTCACCAAGTGCCAATCACCTCCCTCTTCTGAAGGCTGAGCATATTTTGAATTAGTGTACAGATTTTCACTTAAAAGCAAATTACATATGATAATCCTTGAACTATATTTCTACCACCCCGTGACCCAGAAATGGACCAACGGGTCAAGAAGATGGATGGATATATTTCTACCATATACTGCATTCAAACACAAAAAGCAGGTACTAACGCCTCGTTTAAGATTGACCATTTTGAGTCACATGTTGAATTGACCCAGGTGGTCACAAACTATTGGCTATAATGGATTGATTTTCACAGATCTTTGCAAGTTTATTTCTGAAACATTAACTTCCAGTACTCCAAAGCAATCAACAACAAACAGGAAAATGAATTAATGTTTTAAATTCAATAAAATATATAATTGTTATTGAAAAATTGCTGGTTATAGCAAAACAGAAGTCAAAATAATAATTGTAATATAAATAATAATAATAATAATAATAATTATATATATATATATATATGTATGTATGTGTGTGTGTGTGTGTGTGTGTGTAACTGTTCCCAAGCTAAGAAGAAAAAACATTTTGTTCGTTTTAATATCCTGAAATATTGCTGTCCCAACACTTTGATCTATTCCATAATTTACTAGACTTTAAGTTTCTGTTTTTGTTTCTCTCCAGACTTTGGTGTACTTCGAGGATGACTCTGCAGTTCAGTTAGTTAAAACATTTATAAGCTGTTAATAAAATTTTTGTTTTTCAAGGTGTTTGAGTTTCTGTATACATTCACCTTCTCTCTCTGGATTTCATTTTTGATCTGGGAGATTTTAATCTTCATTGTGTCAATTTCCTCATCCTGGACCAGAGGGATGGGGCTGGACTCACAGTCCTCGATAGTCTGGAAGGTCAGGTCAGCCAGTGGGATGTACCACTTGCAATCATACTGTTGCCCTTTCCTGAAAGAACAGAAGTGTATCAATTTCAAAACTTCCTCATCATGGTCATGTTGTCCTGCTTTCATATCTAAAATCTTTGTTAGTAGCGTGAAACCAACTGCAAGGCTACTTGTAAGACTGTGCAAATATTTCACAATTACAGCCTATCTCACAGTGCAACAGGTAGGTGGTTGAGGTTTGTTTAGAAGACTTTAAATTGCTGGTAGGAATGGCTGTTATTCCACAGCAAGGCCAGGGGATCTGTCAGTTCACAAGTCGACATCACAATGTCTCTGACCCAGACCTACCCTGCAGCCTGTTTTTTGAGCTTGGTGCAGAGTAGCAGGTCAGTGAAGAGGAAGACATGACGGAGTTTCCTGGAGCCCTCAACTAGCTCCACCATGAAGCGATCCCTCAGCAACTGTCGGTTCTGCCCCACACACATACACACACAGACAAATCAAGTTACTACTTACAAAATAATATATCACATCTGACTGATGTCAAAAACACATCTGCTAATATTAACATTTCATTTGTTTGAAACAGTAAGTGACAATGTTGCACCAGAACTTATTTAAGTATTGTATCTAATTTAACTTTTGACTTTATACAAGGTTCACAGTAATTTTACATTTACATTTATCCTTTTTTTAACCTCTTTACATCTTTTTTGTTGCTACTATGACCAGTTGTGTTAAGTAATGGAGACTATTTTAAGACCTTCTGCTCTGTCCTGCCTGAGCTTCAAGGCGGACATGAGAGCACTGAGCTTCTCTGCAAGAGTGTGCATCCAAATGCTTCTTCTGACCTCTGAGAGGAGTCTGCTTTACAGTGACACAGCCCATGTTAGACTCTGCCACCCCACACCAACCACAGCTGGACAAAAGTAAGGAAATCATTGCGGCATGGTTTTCAGTACTGCTTTCTGTGCTCTCCAGCTTAGCTCTGGGTTGCTCTGTGCATAATGGTTGAGGGAATCAGGCATTTTCAAAACTGTCCTGGTTTCAGAGAGTGATGGCAGGATTACATCTGCGTGTTGTTTTGTGACACAAACATGATGACAAGTCAATAATCCAATGGAAAACATCACAGTTGTCCTTGCAAAGAGATCTCGCTGTTCAAACACTGTGCCCCCGTTTTTGTCTGCACTATAAATGGACACTGAGGCATGTACTTGAGGTGAAGCTAAATAAACTTGGCAGTTTAATGGTCAGTGTAATTACAGGCAGATAAAGTACATAAAATTTAACAACAGATGCAAATTTAGTCATAAGTTATTCGTATACAACAATAAACTCATATTTTAAGCTAATTGTCATGTTCTGGCTTGCTATTTGTCAATCTGTGGGATTTCAAACTTCCAAGACAATATACAGAGGAATGTTCCCAAGAACTTTCTTTGATTTAACATCCTCTGTTAAGCAGGACCCTTCCCAGGAAAAATAGAGGAAGTTCTCCATCAGGTCATCTGAATCAGAGCCCTGAGATGCATATCGTGTGAGGTACAGAGGGGTCAGGAAGCATGGATAAATCAGAAAACACCCACTGCAAAAGGCTGGTTAGACAGTGGAGCTGATAAGGCACGCTGCAGGTCATTTCTGGGAAGCATAGTTGACACTGCTGCAGGGAAGGATGGGAGTGAGCTTTGTGGCAATCTGCAGTTTTCCTGGTTTGCAACACAGAGACCCCTGGCCTCCTGTGTTTGAACTGCTGTGTCGCAAGCTTCCTCTACGGTCCATTTCCTGTGCAACTACAACAGACAGGCTGGGATGAGTCAGCAACAACCTGACTCATTATGTGTGTGATTGTGTGATTGTGTGTGTGTGTGTGTGTGTGTGTGTGTGTGTGTGTGTGATTGTGTGTGTGTTTTTCTTTTTAAAGCTTCCAGACACCTTGTGCTTTGAGCTTATTACTGTCATCAGATAAGATACAGAGGAAATTTTAGATGGAGATATAATTATAAGTTCCACATTGTCACTTCCAGTAAGATCAAACTTCTGGACAATAGCTTGTAAACCTCAACCCAAAGAATCAATAAAGGATTTCAGTATCTTATCCTGTAATCTGGAGTCTAGTTCTTCATGTGAAGATTTTAGCACATTAATATTTTTACATCAACTGTGCCTAAACACACATCCAGCAGGGCCACAAGCATTGCTGTGGACTTCAGTCCCAATTAGTTTTGTTATGGCATTCAAAGAAAACAGTTGTCTGAAGACCTGATAGCATGACCAAGTAATTCTGAACTGAATATGAGCTGCAGCAAGGGAGGAATACTCAGGACAAATATAAAACCATATAAAAGCAGGAGCTGCCCAGGAGGTCGATGTAGGGATGCCAAGCCTTGCCATCTGTGCCAGCCCACCATTCAAACCACTGGATTTGCCTTTGGCAAAGACTACAAATGTTCTACAAGAAAGAACAAGCTGTACTCATGTCCTCATTATCCCTAATGCCAACTAACAAACCTGTGTGTTTAATTAAAAAGGGGGGACTACCTTGGTGATATACTTTTACATTTAGTATCTCTTAAATTTTGCTCTCAACTATAAAAGTTACTCAACTTTAAATGGATCTCCTGTCAGCAGACAAAGAAAGCCAATCCTATATTTGCATTTTTATACATAGACTTTGAGTCATAAAGTTCTTGCCACAGTGACAAAATAGTCAATAACTTTCCCACACTGACCTCTCCCTTTTTAACTGTCATGGACTGTCTGCGCGGGGTGATCTCTTCATTAATACTGGACAGAAAGTTCTGGGAGATTCGCAGGGCATCCTGCAACAGTGGATGGTCTGGGTGGTGGCAGGGTGTGTGCTTTAGTAAGTCCTACAACAGAAGATATGATTAGAAATGAAGTGTTGAAGGAAAACCATTATACATTGGAGAAAATGTGGGGCCCTAGATAATTGTAAGACAGATGGACTTACATGCAGAACAAGTGTACTGCGCATCACTCTGTCCACAGGCTTATAAAGAAGAGCTGTGGGAGAGGACAAGTTAGCTCAATAGGTTTCATTAATGTTCAGTTTCTTATAGCAATATTGATTCATGCAGAGCTGGTCACTCATTTGACTCAGTACTCACTTTCAAGTGAATTTTTAGCCACCTGGTCTTTACAGTCCTTTGTATTTTTGACTTTGAGATTCTGAGCAGGAATATAACACCAGAAGGAATAGTGAGGGGGGAAAAATGCTCTCATTAAATGACAATAAGCACCTCGCAGGACAATTAAAACAATCAATACCACTGTGCAGCTCTTTAAGATGTGAGGATGGCTGAAAACAGCCCTGTCATCACTTGACTCAGGAACCAGTTCAGCATCAAACACTTAGCCACTGTGGTTCCTGCTGCGTGTATTGTGACTACATACCTCAGATATCTCTGCAAACTGAACATTTGCCTGGCAGCACTTGTCAGCCGTCTCCACAGCAACCTTATAGTTATCCACAAAGGCCCGGTACACTCCAAGCTGGCTGGCCTATAGAGCAAAAGGAGAGCACAAATCAGAATCATTTCAAGATAGAAAAAAAATATTTTAGAAATCTGTAAGCTGCTCTGGGTCCACTGCTCATTTCATGCTACACTGAAATGTCTAACAGCCAAATCAATACAACAGAGTGTGTAAGGTGTTGAGTCTGATTTATATATAAACCACCTTCATGTTTGTGCTTTTAATCATTTTCACCCACCAACAAATACTCAGGTAACTGTTATTCATCAGCCTCCTATGGAGCATTTTGTACTCCTTTGCTGCCTGTGATGTGGTGAGTTGAGGTTTTTTATCTACTCAGGAGACGACTCCAGGCTGTCTACTTAGATGTTGTTCCAAAATCCACTGAGCATCAACATTTCAAACATAGACTACCATCTTTTATTGCTTTTAAATGGCTATACTAGCCTGAACAAGCCTGAGCTTGTCTGATCTCAGAAGCTAAGCAGGGTTGGGCCTGGTTAGTACTTGGATGGGAGACTGACTGGGAATACCAGGAGTTGTAAGCTTTGGGGGAGTGGTGGTCATAGAGATGTGTTTGGGCATGGAATTCAATCCCCTGGGTTAACAGAGGTGAGCCACTCTGGGCACCTGAGCAAGACCCTTAACCCCCAAGTACTGCAGCAGCCCACTGCTCCTAGTGTAACTAGTGATGGATTAAAAGCAGAGGACAAATTTCAGTGTGTTTTGTAAGATATGTACTAAAATAAAGATTATTTTATCTTTTAAGCACCATTAACTATCAAGGAATGGCATACAAGTAGGGCTATAATTAACTTTTAAAAGTTATTTAAATGCTGAATGGGGTTTTGTTTGATGTAAAACTAATATACAATGCAGTGTTCGGGGGTCTTATGATATTTGACACCCAGTGTTCTTATCCATATGATGATTTTAAGCCAAAAAGACTTTGTATTCCACTGTTCTTAAACTTCCTTGTTTACTTTCTCTGCTTTGTCCCTGTTGTGTTCAAGTTAAGACAGTGGAAGTAGAAAAACAGGTTTTGCTTGAGACTTATTGTTATAACATGCTTCTTGCAAAAATCACCTTCTCGAATTAAATCACCTTTCTAATATGCCACAAAATAAAGGTAATTCTCTTCTTTGCCAAACGCTTCACATTTTGTGTTCTCTTGTGGTATTTCCAAAAATCTCGGCACAGCAAATGTCCTTGAATTTATCCTGGCAGTTGAGAGGTAACATGGGAAAGCAGCTTCACATAAAATTCATCTATGACTTTATCCCTCTAAAGCTGAGAAAGCTACGGTATCACATATATACCAGCTTCTGAAAGAGATCGCCCACACACTGCTGGTGGCTCCAGTCTTGGACTCGAGGCAGAAGTGCATCATAAAATTCTTTGTGGATCTCATGAAGTTCTGGCACTTTGAAGAAGATGGTCTCTATTTGCTGGAAGGTCAGCATTGGCTGGGAAGTTGTGGCTGCGGCCCTCAGAGGCTTCATGGGCTGGAAGAAAAAATAAATAAATGAAACAAAAATATCACAGCAATTCATAAAGAGAATAAATGTTCATAAAGATTTTAAGTTTTTAAAAAAGTTACACAAAGTTCCTATTTTGATCTGTAGGACCACAGGAGAATTTCCAACCTTGCCTTTGTTCATTCACAATAATGACTTTTTAAAAAGTATGTTTTATTTCTTTATAAGGAGGAACAAACTATATTCATTTATGATGCCTAGCATACAGATATTTATTTGGATTCTCTGGATGTTTCAGTGTTACACTGTAGATGATAAATTCCTTGCAATTTGAAACTGAAAAAACACGTGTCACCGTTATGCAGAAGAAGGTGAACCCCTCACTTTTTCACACTTATCCCTGGTCCCTCTTCCTTTCTAATATGTCAGTCTTGCTACTGAATTGTTGCCAGTTCATCCAAATTAGTTGTTATTTTGAAAGGATTAAAGTTGTTAAATGCACATTCTTAGCTTTAAGCACTTAATATCCTTTCTTTGTAATATTTCTAATTAAATAATGTGTTTTAACAATTTACAATCCCTCATTTCTGTTTTCATTTTACATATACCTAAAACATTTTTAGGTAATGGGCAGGTTCAAGATAATGTTAAATGCTAAGTGTAGAGTTTACGAATGATAATATGTGAATGGTTTACAGATGCATTTTGTAGCTGCTGAACCTTTAGATGGCATACACTGAACAAAAATCTCCTTTATCTCTTCTAATGAAGAAAAAAATTAGAATAAAATATTTTTAAAATCCCCGCTGATGCTGGGTGCAGGGGATGCAATTGCATATCCTTTTTAGGAATCTATTAAAACACAGGAACCATTAAAGTAGAAAACTGACTCACTAATGTCATTTACACTTTTAGATTGTAAAAGTGTAACTTTTGAAATAATTCAAATATTTTAATCAAATCCACTGAAATTACCAACCAGCTCTTAGGACTTACTTTACAAGTGCCATATTTGCCTACTGAGACCTTTGTTGAATTGTTAACGAATTCAAATTTTTAAGAACAAGGCGTTTTTCAGTCTTTCAAAAGTTTATTAAAGTTTTGTCAACCCCAAGAAGATCTTGTAAACCCATTTACTCAAGAAGAAGTGCATATTTGAAAAAATTATTTAATCGACGTTCCTAATATTCAGTTCACCTAGAATTAATATTTTTTTCTTTCTCCATCTTTTGAAACACTGTCCTAATGTTGGAGTGTGTTGGAAGTTTTACATACTATCAACAGGGCCTCCAAGTGGTTGAGGTAGGCTTCTTCACTGGCCAGGATTCCTGACAGAACCCACTTTCTCATCTCCACCCCTTTCTCCTGGTCCAGCTCCACCTGATACCAACATGGGGACAGAGAAAGCAACAGACAAACATCAACAGACAGATTTCCTCCAAATGTCATGATGATAGCATGCTATGTAAACTGAAAATGATTTTTGATCCGTCATAAAGTACCTACACAACTGAAAGGTGGAATGACCCACTCATAGATATTGCTGTTGTGAAATTTTTAAAGTTCATACTTGATTAAACTCTGTCGGAGTTTTACATTCCAAGAGGCCTGAACCAGAGGCTCCAGGCATGTTAAGGAAGACAAATGTGTCTCTGGACTAGCAGTTTTTATTGCAAAGAGGTCAAACACATCAGTCATCTTAGCAGCAGCAATCATGTTAGGAGAAAAAAAAATCTGGACAATTCAGTGGACCAGCATCAAGCATTGCTATTATATCTCCTACATGAAAAAGAAGCTGTATACTGAGTGAGGCAACCCATCCTCCACCAACATTCAAGCTTTGAAGATCACTATGTATACACATCAGAGGATAAGAATACCCCAGATAGGACAAGAACAGAGCAAAAGGGGGAGGGACCTACATCTCTTTTTAACATCTGTTCAACCATGGCATGTTTGCTGAGTATGCAAGGTCTTTTTCAGCGACACCCTTCTTCACAATGAAAAGCACTCCCATCTGGGAACTGTATGGCGCTCTCTGTGTTTATTGCCTCCCTGTGTATGCCTCATTCGGGCCCTTTCTTTGAAAGCTTTTACTCACATTAAAATTTAGCTTACTCATTACTGAAAGTTGCTCTTACCCTGTGAAACAGCTCAAAAACATCATTTGTGACTTTCAAGCCTTGAGGTCTTCGAGGCTACAGATTTAATATTTGAAACCATAAGTTACAAACTACAGAATGAGTCATTTGAAAATTGAGTGGATGTATTAACCAGACTGCAAACTCTACCAAAATGCATGGTAGTAATCACAGCAATGGTCAAATGCTTTTAAAGCTGATTTCAGGATAAAATCAACTTTATATATATATATATATATATATATATATATATATATAAACTAAGAAAGTTTTTAAAATTAAATTTTCAGTAAACCTAAAACTTGTTCATATCTGTTCACAGATGGGTATAAAAAATAATGCCAGGCAAAGTACTTGCAATGTTTCAGCAAATAAAACATGGAAGCATAGATTGTCAGTGTTGAATGGTGTTTGGAGAAAAGACAGTGAAAGAGAAAAAAAATAGAGGGAAAAGCAACTGCAGCTTTACGAGCTGTCACATGAAGTTATAGTGTCAGACGTGTTGGTCATGGTAAATTTACCGACTGCGTGGATTCCAGAGAACCAGAGGACTGAATGTCTTGGCTGTTCCGGTTTTTAGAGTGGAGCCGTGGCGAAGAGGAGGGGGATCTGGCAAAAGATAGAGGGTCGTGCTGAGGCTGGTGCTCCTCAGAATGCTCCAGGTCGTAGCCATATGACGGAAGGTTTTCATTGTAGGGAGCTTCTTTGAGAAACAGTCAAACAAAGAACAATAGTCACATGGTAGTTAACACAGAGACAGATGGGAAGTGCACAAAACTGAAATTTCCTGGGTTACAATACTGAGTAAATGGAGAATGCAGTCAGTGGTACTAAAAAAGCTATCTACTACTGGCTTACTAGGTTTGTTTGTCTGCTGGTTCAAGTAAGGTCATAGCAAAACTTGAGATCATCTTTGTTGCTTGCACACTAAAAAGTACTTAAATTTACAATTAATTAATTATAAATATAATTAATTATATGAGCAAAACATCTAATAGTCATCTGGTCAAAAGGGCATCAAGTCTAGTGTGTCAGTTGTTTTGTCAATTTAACATGTATAAATTGCTTTAGGATGTGCATTATTATTAAATGGCAATATCAACTGAAATCAACATATATTAACAACAAATTTAATGCTGGAGAACCCAACAACCCTTTTTTTTTTTTTACATTTGGTATCAGCAAAAAATGGTGGTCAAATTTGACCCTGTGGGTTCTCTAGGGTTGGCGACCTTGAGTGCCATGAAAGGCGCCTTATAAATAAAATGTATTTTTATTATTATTATTATTAAGTTGCCATTTTTCTGAGTTTTTAAATGAACTATATGTGAAATGCTTTGGTCAAAATACTGCTGTAAGTAAAACCACTGTATGTTCATCCATAAATGATAAATTTTTTTTTTGTTTTTGTCTGCATATATTTTAATGGTTAGCACCATGATTTGCTACAACAATTATCCGATGGATATATATATGCATTTTAATCTTGCAACAGATATTTTCATATGGTGTGTTAATGTGAGGTGTATGTCCTTTACCAGTCCTCCTTGACAGTCTAATCTGGCATATTTTATTAATGTCTAACTTCCTAGATCTGTATAGAAGGACCAAACCACCGATGTGAAACACAAAAGTACAAGACTGACAAAAAAGACGAAGACAGTGATGGGTGCAGTGTGTGTAGTGTGGTGAACACTGTGGTGTTTGTGTGATGTATCTTCATGATGAGATGTATTCCATTAGGAGACAGACATGATAGCAGAAGACAAATTGACACAAAACAAAGGGAGCAAAAAAAAATATATATATACATATATGTATGTGTGTGTGTGTATATATACATATATATATACACACACACAAATATGTAAGTATATATATGTACATATATATATATGTATATATATATATGTATATATACATATATACATATATATAC
>JAOWBL010069705.1:0-19220 GCA_028564865.1 Zenarchopterus dispar
TATATATATATATATATATATATATATATATATATATATATATATATATATATATATATATACACATATGTATATATATATATATATATATATATATGTATAATAAAAATGAAACGATCTGCCTTTACTGTCATGTGTAATTAATAATTAACACTCATAATTAACACTCAGTTAATTTTCTTTCATAGATTGCATTAATGCTGTTGATTACATTGATCACACATCATAATGCAGATGTGTGATCAGTGTGACTGTGATATATGCAACTTGTATTACATGAGAAAACAAATATTTTTCCTGATATCTATCATCTAACAAGCATAGTGCAGTTTCGTGTTTAGCTTGATTATAACTGCCAGATTTTCATTACAAACCAAAATTTATGGATATCTGTGAATACAGCATCATAAAACCATCATATATACTATTGTCTTATAATTAGTGTAAGGTACAATCTTGGTCCATAAACATTCTTTTAACCAGGGGTTTAACAGCTGTACATATTCCCAGTAGCAGAAAGCACATGGGATGGGAGTGTAAATACACAGAGCACAACTGTGTACCAAAGAGTCATCCATCAGTCTAAGAAAACCACTTTGCATGCCAAAAATAGTTCCATTCAGAACAGGCCGTGAAGAGGATCTGCTACAGCGCTCCTGGAATAGAGCCCATGCTCTCAATCCACCTCTCCTACCCTTCCGATAGATTTTGTTTCAATGCAAAATCCCATGCACTTTGGTATGCAAAGTGCAAGCAAAAACACTAAAAGATTGATGATAATCTGCATATCAGAATGAAGGTTTGTTCACAAAAATTTGGATTCAAAAAACAGCAATCAATATTTCTAAGTGTAAGGTTTTTGAAATAAAATAATATTATCCCAACATTTAATAAGACTGAAGTTGCATAAAGCTGCACAGGAATAACAGAGTTAAAGACTGGGAAAAGGTATGTGAAAAGCATGTTCAGGATTAGAGGGCAGTTTGGATTAGACAAAGAATCTGAGGCTCATGCTGCTCCTACTGCAGGCATCAGATGACAGATGACACAAAGCACAACAATGCCAAGTCAGGTCCACAGCCACAGACAAGAAGAAAGAAAATACAATATTTATTTTGCTATTTGCTTTTTCTCCAGTTCTCACAGGCCTAGCAATTGTACAGAGTGATATCACCCATTGAGATGTTTTAATTTGAGATGTTTTAATTTTATCAAAACAGAAATCCCTTGAGAAGGGAACGAGAAATTGGCTTCACTCAAATTAAACACTGTGTAATAGCTTTTAGCTTTAATATCTACACAGCTAAAGCCCTGGCACAACGTCAAATATGTATTCTTTCCTTTTCAATACAATTGGCTCTTATAACAAGCAGACTAATAATACATGAGAAATAACTTAATTACTGCTCATTCTCCAGTGCTCTAATTATATCCTTTACAAAAGAGCAGCAGTAATGCTCTTTTAAATGTAATGGGAGTTTACCTAATTAGGCCTAACACACACAAGCGTGAGGATACACACACACACTTTTACACACTAGGGTGAAAACTCTCCTGTGATTAGTAGTGATGATGAAACCCTCTCTTGCTATTTCTTTTACACATGATCAAAGTTCAGTCAGCTGACCTGAGCACTGCTAACAAATTTGAAAACAGTAATATCTCTGTGACAGACTTATGACCCAGCACATTGCGATACATTACCATAACATTATGTACTTCCACAATCAGTTAAAAGCCAGTACAATATTATTGTTTAGTCTCCTCTGTTTAAATCTGTGGTGATCTAATCACTGGTATGATTACTGGTAATTCTTAATCGTATCATTTATTCCTTCAATCCACCACTGGGAGATGTGGTAATTACATGGTAATATTTAAATTACTTCATTTCATAGAAATAAAGCCATGCCTCCACAGACATGCAGATGGAGACAAGAACATGGCAGAAAAACTTAAATGTTTAAATGCTGTGGCAAAAAAAGAGCTATATGCAGAGGTTGTGACACGTACGGACACAGATTGGCTAGGAACATGAAAGAGGTGTTTGCTCCTGATGTCACATAAATGGCTGGTTGCTCTAATGATGCCCCCTTTGAGTTAAGCAGCCAACTACCCAGAGGCCGACTGATCCACACATCAAAGCGGTCATTGCAATCAGCACTTTCTCTTAAACTTCCGCTGAAACGCAAATATATCTCTGTAGGTTTTGCTCAAGTATCAGCTACTTTCTTTCTAATTCCTTTCACCCAGATCAAAACCATGTGCTGCTGTTGCCAAGTCACCAAGCTGGGTACACAAATTACAATGCAGTGAGGGCTCATTTAAAACAGGACGGCATGTTTTTTTTTTGTTTGTTTGTTTTTTTTAAGAAAAATGAATTACAATGCTTAACTTCCCAGCACAGCAGAAACCCAGATTTAGTCTCCTCTTAGCAGAATGTTGTAGGCTTGCTTGTCCAGTTGTATAGTAATGTGGTGGAGGATTGTTTCCTTTATTCCCACAACTAATCTAACTAGTAATGTAGAGGGACTGGGGATGTGGATAAAACATAATACTTGTTTTATATATTGCACTCCATGTCCACAGCTGCTTTTCAAAACTTCACACCAAATTATTGTGTCACATTTTCTCAAAAAGGAGCTTGTGTAGAATCTTTTGCACTTTTTTCTTTTTTTTCTAACAAGTTATATTAGCCGAGTTGCAATAGGGCCATAAGGGCTATGCCTTAGAAACTCATGGTAGTATTTGTGCATTTTCCAACCCACTATCTACTGATGTAGTTAAAAAAATAAGAGAGAATTAAGAAATTACAAGATTTATGTCTTGTGATTTAATTTTTTTAATCTAACATGACATGAAGTAGTGTCACATTTAAAATAAAACATTAAAGCAGAGAAGCAAAAAAAAGAGAGAAAAACCCAATTTCATATTTTGCTCTTTTACCTTTTCAAGATGTTATGAACACAGCAAGCCAAGTCTCATCTAAAGACTGAAAAAAATATGAGTTCTCAGCACTTGATAAAAATGAAACATTTCCAAGTGTAAACAGATTGTTGAAAAGAAAATGTTTGAGCATGTGTCACAATCTGTGCAGCATCTCTAGGAGTGGGCAGAACTTGGAGATTAGAACATTTCCAATTTTCTATTAGAAATAGAAAACTACAAAAACAACTTTCAGCTGGAAAAAAAAGCTGCATCTTGGCTCCTTTATTTATGCGTGTTAGTTGGAGAAAAGATTGTATGAGGTAAATCAGAATACAACTTTAATGTTAAACATGTAATTATGACGATCCACAGACCTTCTGGGTCAACTGAAATGCATCATAAACTGGTCCAAGTCAGTTGGCCAGTTGAAGAAAGCGGCACATGCTTCCCTATCTTTGTTTTTGGGATATATACGGTGCGGTACAGTACAATGACTGACAACAACTGTTACTCACACAGCTTACGATGCAACATCAAATCACATCTTGGAGGCATTACTCTACCAGGACTCTATGATTCAAGAGGAGAGCTACTGGGCATCAAAGTCCACATAGGCAGGAAATTGAGTACCCAGGAAGATCTGGAGATGACTGAGTCTCGATTGAGATACAGGGCATTAGCTAAAACACAAGCCAGCAGCCAGGAGGGTTAGGAGTCGTGGCTCCACGCCGCTATGAAAAGGTCCATGGGAGAGCAGGGCACCAGCTCGTACTGGAGGAAATGTGGACTGGACAGCAGAATGGTAGGTATGTAGAAGCAGGACGCATGGACGAGGTGGGAGGGTGCAATGCAGAGGAAAATCTCTTGGACCAAGATCTGGCAAGCAGAACCATAGCGAGTCAAAATCTTGGTCCAGGTGGTTGATGATGTCTTTCCCAGTATAACAAACCTCCACATTTGGGGCAAGACAACTCACACCTTTGTCCATTGTGCCCTGGCAGATTTTTCCTGGGGCACATTCTGAGTAGCTGCACAAGAGCCCTGGGGGAGGGCTGCCACTGGTAGCAGTATGACCAGGTGCTGAAAGCCAGTGCGGAGGTCATCTCCATAGCTATGGCTAACTAGTGTGTCTACCATCAGTGGACCATCAGTGTTATCAGGGTGAGGGAGTAACCCAGCTTCAAACTCAAAAATGCAGCTGGGCTGTTTAACCTTGATCCCAGCTACCAAACCACCTGCTAGACCTAACCTCTGGAAACATCAACTTCTCCAAAACAAAGATCATTCTATTCCAAGTTAAACTGAATTTATCTGATCGAAAGCATTTCATCTTTGCATTGACCATACCTTATGTAACTAAAGGAAAGAAACACACTCATACCAACCACCTAATGAGCCATCTTTAGTGTTGGTGTATGGCCACAAAACAGAATATATTCTGTCTGAAATAGTAATCATAATCCAGCATCAATCTATGTCAGCCAGTAATTATTAATAAGATCTATCTGCTACTGCAGTTTTACCTCAAAAAAACTATCTGTTAAATACCTAAAATAATACAGTTTTATAACTCTCAAAGAAATATGGTGATCTGGTCTATATCCAGAAGTGACATCATTAAACACACTTTGCAGGAACACATAAAGGAATTTAATCCTATATAAACTCGGGCTGACCGCTGCTAATCTAGCATATTTTGGCAATTCTGCAAATTGTCCTTGACCTTTTGCTTGCTGCCAAGTCATCATAAACAGAGTTAATAGTTTCCAGCCTTGACACAGAGTCAGACACGAGCATTCCCACCATGTACAATTCATTACAAAAAAGAAATGCAATTGGTTGATTTTTTTTTAATCACAGCAACAGATTTCCCAGATGGCCCTCTAAATGGGGTATTCTCATGTTTATGTTATCGTGCCAAATCGCTGGCCTACAAATCAAGCTGCGTGTCCAACATTTTTTTCATTCTGAGCCAACTAAATTCATAAGAGCAGCAGGTTTATTTTTCTTTTTTAAATGCAGATTATTCCATTATAAACTTTTTTCTTTAATTAATTAATTTTTTTTTGCTTTCCTTGCCCACATTAAGACAGTTTTAACTCAAACAGTGTCTCAATCACATACAAAAAAAAAAAACTGTCCCTAAACCAGAATGCTGAAAGTTGATTAAGTGCTGCTTGAGCAATGACTGAAGGTGAACTGAATCAGATGTTAAAGACGAGCAGTACTGCAGTTATGATTGGTCACTCTTGGGTCATTTGTGTCGAGAGGGGATTAGGAGCGGCTGGTGATCCCATCAAAGTGAAGTGTCACCAGCGCCATGTCTTACCACAGAGTCACACACTCCAGCGAGCACTGATCCCCTTAACCGACTCTCTCAGCGGCCACGGCAACTAAGGCAAGCTGACAGCGGGTCTATTTTCAGACAGCAATCGCCCTGCTTTGTACAGGGCCGCAGATAGAAGTTGGCCACAGCCTATGCTGTCGCTCTCCATTACGAAGCAACATAAAAATAAAATCAAAAAAGCACACTGAGGAATCCAGATTGTGACTTCACAGCAGAGATCAACCTCTGCTCATGACAACTCCCAGAAACAGATGAGGGATAAATGTGCTGTGACAGCAGCTAATAGGGTCCCTGTGATCTGCTGGTAGTGTGAAACTGGATGCATCTGTGTGAGTGTTTTGTGCATTCACAAGTGTACATGTTTTGTCTCTGTTTATAATTAAAAAAATACTTAGAAAAGAGCAGTAAAATGTTAAGATAAAACTGCTAAAGGAGGTCGTTCCTTGATTTAACATTACCTAATACACATCTGACATGCTTGGTGATCATGCTTGATCATCCTTCAGTAAGACAGTTTAAAGAGACACAACAGGACTAAAATAGTAGGCACGAATACAAATTAAGTTTCTACAAATGTCAAGTATCAGTAGCACATCCGCAATTTTCACTATTTACAAGTTAGAGCCACTAAAGAATGACATGAGGTTTTCTGCTAAGAAAAGCAGACGTCTGTCTATCTGTGGAGAACAGCCATTTACATTTAAACACATCCCATCATCTCTTCAGATTCAAGTGTCCTTGGCCAGCTAATGTGTAAAGTACCACACGTTGGTTTTGACCCAAACAGAATAAAGGCTTCAAAAATCAGTTGGTAATACCCTTTCATGTCCTCGCTAATGATGATCTGTCCCTAAAACATTAGATCATAGGGCTAAGACTTAACCTTGGTCACAGAGCAAGGAACTAACCCAATTCCAATTCATCCTCTGGACACTCCAGAAGCAATATACAGAACTTAATTCATTTCATAAAGACTATCTACAGTCAACCAATCAGTTTCTGGTAAATAACCCTGGAATTTTTCTTTAAACGCATATGTGGATGAATGCTTTCTTTGTGTTACCACGGTGATTCATTAAAGCTTTACAGGGCCAGCAAACAGCAGATGTTATTTTGTTTTTATAGACGTCTTTAAAAAAAATCCTGGCTGAACTGGAGCATCACTACAGTTTAGTTCCAGACAGAAATAAAATGTGTCCTATAATTGACATTTTGTGTTAAAATAGCCCGTAATAGAGACCTTTTCACTGACAAAACTTTTATTCAGTATCAGATGTGTATCAAATATGTGATGTTAAATTAAGATTTTGCCTCTTTTAGCAGTTTTATCTATCTCAGTCTAATTTATTATTTCACATGCAAAATTCATACAATTAGAATTTCAATCTGAGCAGCTGCAATTTGATACAATAATGACAAAATTATCTTTTTAATGAAACCCAGTTTTACATACTACTGAAAGAAAAAAAATACTTTTAACAATACAACTTTTTGCTACAAGATATAATTATGTCTGACTAAGTATGATCTATTCAGGTTATAGGATGTTGGGATATGAAACTAGTTGTATAGCATAGGAGTTTAAGTGAAAACCTTTTATTTTCTTATGCAATCCTCAAAACCCTTTCGTTGTGAGTAGAACCAATCCTTTTTAAATAAACTTATTAAAAGATTTTCTGAAAATACTTGTGTCTTTAGCATTTCATTATAAGTAATTTTCAGTAAATTTTAAAAGATTTGGAATCTGACTGGTTGTGTTTAATTAAACATTATTTAGCATAAGCGCAACAGCAAATGGTTTCATACTTTTCATTTTCCATTCATTCATAAAAACATAAAACAAATAAATAAACATACACTTTTCAGGACCACTGCAGCTTATCATTGTAGAGTAGTTGAAGATACCATCTGGACAAAGAAGGCAGCACTTTGAGAATCACATTCTTGGATTTCGTCGATGCTTTTAACACAATCCAACATACATTACAATGTCAGAAACTCCAGAAGACACAGATGGATACTGCCACAGTCACCTGGATTACTAACGTCCCTACAAACAAAAACACAGTTTGTGAGACAGAATGGTTGTGTGTCAGCTGCACAGGAGCACCACAGGGCACTGTACTCTCACCATTTCTCTTCACATTGTGGCACAGTGTGGGAACAATCACTTCATCCTGAGTTTAAACAAGACTCGGAAGATGACTGTGTTTTTTAGGAGGACCGGGAATAAGCAAGACACTATGTCTACCCTGGGAGAGAAGTTGGTAGAGGTAGAGGAATAGAAAGATCTCAGTGTCCATCTGAAAAACACACTAGACTGGAAATGCTTACAAGAGGGGACAAAGCACTTCTTGAATAAGATTAGGTCTTCCAGTGTTTGCAGTAAGATGTTGCATATCTTCTATAAGTCTCTGGTCATCATTTGAGGTAGCAGCATCAGAGCCAGTGACAAAAAAAAAACTAAAGAAACTGATCTGATGATTATGCTGGTTAAAAACAATGAACAACGCTGTGCATACCCTTCAAACAATAGTGTCTTTAATCAAAAGCTTTTTCAGGTCTGTTGCCATACAGAATGCTACTCACAGGTATAACCTTTTACAATAATTCTATAAAAAATGACCATATCACTCACTATATTACTTACTATTTATCTTAATTCTCGTGGTGTCCAGCATTTTGGCCAACTGTGTTGTTTTTAGTGCTTTATAGATAAAATTGAGTTGAGTTGAGACTGACAGAGTTAATGTAATTTCTAAACAGAAAAAGCAAAATTAAACTGAATATAACAATGTGTCGTTTCAATTTTTTTTTTTATGATGGACAAACTGTCAGTTAGCCATAAAAATCACTGTATTTGTGCAGGCAGAAATGAATTATGTTTTTTGTTTGTTTGTACAACTTTCAAAGAAATGCATTTCTGTGCCTGGATACATTTTTTGTGTCCAGGCACAGAAAATGGATGAGGTCGAAAATCTCACTCAGTAAACTAAAATATGGAGATTTCAAGCATGCAGCATAATACAGTTTATTTTAAGAGAAATAACAGCAACCGCACTGCTGAGTTTTGTATTCTGAACAAAGCTCGGTGGAAACTTGTAACACACTGAGGAAATAATATTAATACTAAAAAGCAGGCAGGTTTATATGTATAAGAAGAAGGTGTTAGAATATGTCCACCTACAATGAGCACATTTTAATTTGCAGTTAAGACAGCTATTTGCAGATTTAGTGATCAGGCATGCCTGCATATTGATTAATTTGCACTTTGACAGACTTGGATTTCTTCCTCAAGAGCCATCGGTCTACCTATACAACACATTCATATCCGGAGGAGGGGTGTGGGAATCGATGGCATGCCAGAATGCTATTAGAGCAGAGGCAGCTCTGCAGCCAGGCAGCTACAACTTCAAAAGCAAAGTGTGGGAGGAGAAATAACACAAGGTAATTACCTGGGCCCCGCTAGCTACCGCCAAGGTAATCTGCAGAGTGGAGGACAAAGGGGGCTGTGGAGGTAGTGCTCAGGATGTCTGTACATATTTTCGTCAATTGACTGCACTCAGTTCAGTCTGGCAAATGCTCGTGGAGAAGACAGAAGCCTTCACTTTACCTAGCCCACATTTTCTTGCACTTGACCATTTTACCTGTCGTGGAGCTACTGTAGCTAAGTAAATAAGTATGGCAAGAAGTCTTTTATCGTGACGACCAAGATGCCATACACACATGCTGCAAGACCATCTGCGCAAGAATGTCATCAAAATAAATAAATAAATATCAAGAAAGTTCCAAATCATCTGACTTGGGTTGCTTTTATTGGTTAACAAATTTAATTCAAATATTGATTAAGTAACAACCACACAGATTTAAATCTTCGGATCACTCATTTAAAAGTGCATACACATACACTCAAAGCAAATTTGTATAACTTGCTGCCTTTGTTCTTGAATATTTTCTCATTTCAATCACTAGTCCAACTCTTCCGCTCTGTGAATAAAAGCTTGAGCCCCAATGACTCATTTCTAATGGAAAGACAACTTAAATTGTTCTGGTTTACATGGAAATGAGAGAAGGGAAAAAACAAATTGTCTGTAGACATAGAGACAGACATTAACAGACTCAGATAGGAACCATTTTTAGAGAAGAATTACAAAAAAAAAAAAACTGCAGGATCAGCGAGTTAACTCCTACACGCAGCCACGGGCTAAGTGCTTGCAGGCTTATTTCTGCTTCCAGTGCAGTTAATGAGTTAAAGGTCAGTGGGTTGCTATGACACCAATTAGTGCAATACTTCAAATCAGCACTGCAGCTCATCAGCACCGGCGGTCGTCTTGTGCTTTGAGATTTCAACAAAGCTAACTAAGAAGTATTAAGCACATACCAGTCCCAAAACAGCAAGGCGTGGAACAGAAAATAATCCGTTTGGGCAGTTTAAAGGTTACATACTGCACCTCAGTTACTGTCACGGATCAACACAGGGGTCAGGGTCAGAGGTGGCAGGGGTCCTGTTAAGGTTAAATGCAGGGTCAGCTTTATTATTCTCAGCACTTTAAAGGAAAACTCAACCTTAGGCATTCTACCATAAAACACTTTGATGAGGTGAGGGAAACCAAAGCAAGATTTGTTTTGGAATTTATTTCACTTTTACTACATTTGAGATCAAAAGATCCTTAAGTTTCCTTTCTTTGTAGAGCATATATTTTTGGTTGCCAATCTCAGTACTCCTAATTTGATAACACCTTGGAAAATTTGAGCTCTGAAAGCTGCCAACGCTGCAAACTTACACCACAGACGCCTTCATTTGGAAAACATACTGACATATGATATTTTGTGGGTACACCTGATACACAGTTGTTCAAGGTTTTTGACAGTCTGGCAATTTGCCATCACAACAAATTAAGACATGAAAGAGAGACAGCTCACAATAAACTGACTTTGGTCTTCTAACACTTATGTAACATTTTTTACTCTACTGGTTTGTTAAGCTTGTATGACCATAGATTTGAGGCTCCAACTCCTCTTAAATATGTTTTTAATTATGTATGTTTTATAGATGTCGTCTCTTAAATCACTTTAAAGAACGACTGACGTTTGATAGGTTTAGTCTGAAACAAACCAAAATGTCTGAAAACTTTCCACCTGCACTGTTATGAGAGAAATTTATTGCCAAATATCAAATTCAGGTTGCTTAATTGTTGCTAGTTATACATTTTTAAACCTCAGTAACCCCTGTTATTATTGATAAATTAATTAAGATTAGAGCAAAAATCAACTTAGCTGTATGGGATAAGAGTCTGCACTGATTCTGACACTGAAAATAAAGGAAATCCTTCCAACAACTCAGAGACCAGTATCTGGTGATTAACTGCTCACTGAAGGGTACTTCATCAGCAGATTTCAGAGAGTGACATGAATTTTAAACTTTGACTTTTTTTTTTTTTGCCTCTGGGTATGACAGATACTTAAAATAGTCTAAGGATGCGAACTGGCACATTAACTTTCACCAGCTGACTTCTTTAACCTTTACACAACAGACTGACTGAACGTACGATGACCTCATTTCCACTTCCAGCTACAACCCCAAGACCACAAACCCAACTGTGCTCCTGCATTTTCTGTGATATGTTAGTGAGATAGTGGTCTACTTCCATTTGTGATACTTTTATAATCAAAGTGATTTCCCACTTTTAGAGGAAAATAAGCATAATGAGTGTGAGCCACTGTGAGCTTGTTAGGAACCCTCTTAAAAATTAGGTTTCTAACGCCTTCATGCCTCATTACTTCACAATACGGTACCAGTAGCCAACGACGAACACCTGCGTTCAACATAAATGCTGTGTACTCAACTGCCAGCAGTGGCCATGGTCATTACAGCTTTTATTGTTAACTTATTCACTCCAAAGTTGTGATGCATTAGTACACAGCACAAACAGACATGAGTGGCTCAGTGTGGGCTTTAAAAAGCGTTATTTTGAGTCTGGAACCAACAGCATGAAGGCAGCCAAGAAGTCCAGTCCATATTTGGATGTTTTGTTTCTGCTTTTGAGCCAGTAACCCCACAGAAAAGAGTCAATCTTTAATCCAGCTCTCTGGAGAGTTTGCATTATATTTCCCTATAAAATGTGCGCCACAAAGGATTACCCTGAATTGTGCAGAAGAGATAAATGTGGAAAAAAGTTGCACAGCAGTAATGCAGACTTTCCTGGGCTGCCTACGCTACTGTATTTAATTACACTCTAATTATTAACTGTATTTCTTTCTATTTTTTTGTTGGGGCAAAGTCCTTTTGTGTTGCAGAATAATGTTAAAACCTGTTCAAAGTATTTGACAGGCACTCCACTCAGAGATGGCAGTAGGGGTCAAGTCAAACACCTAGTGAATGTTTTCATATATCTGTTGTGTTTATTTTGCCTCCATTTCTTTCTCTACTCCAAGGCGTACAATCCTCTGGGGCTGATTGACAGAAAGGAGTTCTGGCTCTTGCCAGAGAAGCATGATTGACACTCTTGAGATGGAGCACAGCCAGTGAGGATTTTACTGTCACTTTTGGAGGTGCAGAGGGCTTCAAGATGGCAGAGAGGCTGATATATATGAGAATGAGATGTGACATGCAGAGACTGCACAAACCACTCAGGTCTTTATATAAAAGTAACCAAACCTAAATGTGCATATACCATACCTGTGGTTTAGAGTTTGTTCTGATTGGTTCTTATGGTAACATAACAGCACATTTCCTACTTTCTTTAAACCACAGGAAAAAAGAGACCTGCAGTTTCACTTTTTCTGATCGCAGCAATGATGTGCAAACAGGTCTTTCAAGCAAAGGATAACCCACACACAAAATGCAAGACATCACTTAACACCACATAACATGCAAACCGCAGTGTGACAACGCTTTTCCAAAAGATAACACAGTGAATAATTCAGTTTGAAAGTGCAGGATATATCACCCAGAATAGCTCAACAGACAAGATCACATCACATAAGCGTATAGGCACCCAGACACACACACACACACACACACACACACACACACACACAGCACGGTGCCTGCAGATGTGCATCAGCGGGAGTTTGCAACTTACTTTTTTGTCATCTTTCTGGGTTGATAGCTGTGCATCCTTGCTGTGATTATCAGTGGAAGGCCTGCCGCTGGCATCCATCTGTCTCTCATTGACTTCATTCTGCTGACTGGCCTCTGACTGAGGAGAGACCAGAGGGCAAGGCTCTGGCTGCTGAACACTGCTTTGGACCTCCATCTTCCTCTGCATGCCTGAAATAGGCAGGGCAAAACAGTAAGAAGCTGTGCAAAAAGAAAAATAAAAAAGAGTGAAGTAGACAAGTAAACTGCACAAAAGAGACACATAAATAGATTTGTAGTGCTTTGTGAAAGTATGCTTTTCAGCAGTAGAAATGTGCACATTTTAAATCAAGAAAATGTAAAATGCATGAAATTTATAGTATTTGCACTGCTTGGGTAAACTAATCTGAGGGTACATGATGGTTCACTGTTATATCTTACTGCGAAATATATTATAACACAGAGTGTCCATGAAAGATCAAGCTTGTCATTAGGGGGTCATCATCTTTGGATCTTGGAGACAAATGCATGCAAGGAATGCATATAACTTCATTAATAACACAAATATGTGGTGGGTGATAGCCACCATATTCAACTGATTTTAAACCAGACATGCCCTTAGTAACACAGAACTTATTTCTAGTGGTATTTGATAGTTTCCAGACTTGCAGGGACTAGGACCCAGTAAAGTACAGGAGAATACTAGACAAAAATTCAATCTATCAAAACAGCTCTGTTAATAAAGTAAAGCTTTTCATTGGTGATGCATGAAACACTCAGTACTTCTAATTAGTTAAGTCCTTCCAGCATCCTACTTAAGCCGTTACCTCATGCCAAATCTCTGTTACAGCATGGACATTCAATTAATTGTAAAGTTTACAACAGGACTTGTACATACTGGCGGTGATAACCACATTTAAACTCAGTCATAAGTCGGCCCAAGGATGATAAAGTTCAAGCTCTAAAAGATGAAAGCATTTATGAGGAGGAAATAGTGTGTTATTTTCATTTTCACAGAGGTTACAACCCAACGCACACATAAAAAAAAAAACCTCCACACTTACGCACAGCCCTCTATGAAGGTGCCATATTACGTGATTTAGTATGAGTGCAATACTGCAGCGAAACAGTAAACAGAGAGTCAAAAGGAGATGCGCTGTGTCTTTGCAGCATTGGAGAAAATGTATCACAAAGTGCTGAGGGAGAAACTGTGGTATTACATGAGGAAGTCTGGACTGGCATAGAAGTCAGAGTTGCACAGGACGTGTGAGGAAAGCATCACAGTGATGAGGTCTGCAGTAGAAAAAACAAATGGGTTTCAAGTGGGAGTGGAAGTGCATCAAGGACCGACACTAGGCCCCCGTTAATTTGCCATGATAGGTTGAGAGATGAGGTCAGGCAGGAGCCTCCATTGACAATGATGAGTGCTAGATATGTGCCAGAAAAAAAAAGCAATGAAGGTCAGTTGAAGCAAGACATTCTCATAATAATGAGGATGCAAAGAGAAGAGGTGAAGAATCTGCAGATTATATACTTAGGCTTCATTCCTCAGAGACTTGGGGAATGTGGAAAGAGCAGAGAAGAAGCAAAAAAAGAGTGGGAAGAAGAGAGTGCAGGTTAGTTGGGCTAAGGGGAGAAGAATGTCTGAAGTAATCTATGATCAAAAAATAAAAGAAATAGTAAAAAGGAAATTAATAGTAAGACTGAGGCTTCTCCATGATTGGATGATAGCAGCACTCACCAAGAAATGGGAAGCGCAGCTGGAGGTGGCAGAGTTGAAAATGTTAAGATTTTCCTTGGAGGTGAGGGATTGGATAGGGTCAAGAATCAGAGGAACAGCCAAGGTTGGACAACTTGGTGATGAAGTACGGGGGCTGGATTGAGATGATTTGGGCACATAAAGAGGAGGGATAGTGAAGACATTGGTCATCAGACACTGGAGACAGAGGTGCAAGACAGAAGAAAAAGAAGAAGAATGAGGAGTAGATTTCTGCATGAGGGGAAAGAGGATACACAGTTGGTTGGTGTGACAGAGGAAGATGCCGAAGATAAGGTGGGATGGAAACAGACAATCCCCTATGGACCCCAAAAGAAGAAGCAGCAGCAATACTGTAGATAAATCTTGATGAGCAAGGCTTTTTTCCCCTTATATATGGTGACCAATTTATTGCAAAACATAAGCCTGCAGTGGGTGCACAGAAAACCATGGTCTAATGGAAGTTTCTGAATTCCTTGAAAAAGAGTCCTGCAGATAAAGTATTTCATACTTGGAATCAAAATGCAGCTTTGGGATTTACTTGCTTTTGAAGACAGAATCAAGTGACCACTAAAGAAAGTGTAATTATTCTCTCTGATAGCTTCATCTTCAGCTCCAGAGGTATTTGCTTGGACGTTAGCCAGACAAAAAAAAAAAAAAAATCACTTTTTTTTTTTTTTTGCACTGGGGCATTATGCTGCAGCTGATTGTAAGATTTAAAAATTAAGCCAGAATTGTACTTCAGGAAACTTAATACCATTTTTCTATCTTACCATCCTAGATGAGAGATAAGGGTGTTATCAAAAAAGTTTTGATTTAATATTTAAATTGCTGAAGATTTAGTTGCAAAGACATCGTTTACATGTTAAAATGTCATCTCATAAACTAATAAAGGAGGTAAAAAAAAGGAAGTAAAATGTTATGAATGCTATATATACCTATGGTTCATGCATGAAAATTTTATTACATTACATCTATAACATGCTTTATCATTTGCAAAATTCCCAAACGATAAAGTGGAAACAAAGTAAAAAGGGGATGACCTCCTCTGAAGGACGGATCACAATTATCCACCTGAAATCACCATCAGGGTGCTTCATTCTGCATTCTGAAGCCATAAATAAGTTATGAGGTCACTTGGTGTTTCTCTCAACTGAGATGAGCTGTCTCATAAATACATGTCCTTAAGGACCTTTTGCTGAGTATTTTAAAACTGCAGCACCTCGAGAACAGGCAGTTTTGGACACATGGAGGTCAACGCACCTGTTGGCCATGTCAATTATAACCTTTGAAACATTAGTTAATGAGGCTGCTAATGTAAAAGCCTATCACTGAAACTAATATAAATGCATTATGAGTGGAAGTGGGTTTTAAAATGTTTGCAACTGAGCAAAAACTTGTCGTAGGTCTCAGCACAAGTCACCCCTGCAGGTGAGGCCCACGCAGGTTCAGTTGGAAATTTGAGTCCTGCACGACTGCTCGAGGTTTGTGGTTTTAGTCAAGCTTTTTCAATATACACTGAAGAAAACTTCATAGACATGTTTTGTCAAATGTTGCTCCGACTTGCAGAGACTTAAGAACATCATGACAAGAGGACGACGGTGCTCTTAACACTGTCTCGGCGTTGGTATAATCACTTCAACAGCGGCTCGCTAACATAAACAAGTCGCAAAAGAACTCCGAAATACCTCTGTCACTTCTTGGCTCCTCGCAATGTCAGAAGCATATCATGAGGAGGATGCGGTAGTGCAACTTGCGTTACATCTCTGTTGTTGCTCTGACGCGGAAAGCCACAGCAGCGGTTTGGGGCAGAACAGTGGACAACCGGTTCATTTGGTTGTGTGAGAAGTTCCTCCGTTTAGAAAAAAAAACAAACCCTGTCCAGAAAGGTTTTGCGCTACTTTAGACTGAGGAGGCAGTGAACGGTGTGAAAGACTAAAACAAGCCGCTGCTGCTGTTGCTGCTGCTGTCACGGCGAGCGCGTCGCCGCGAGCTGTCACCACACGGTCCCTCCTTCTTCCCTCCCACCTCCCGGTCACGGAGCTTGTGTCAAAAATGATGCGTTCAGGTGCTGCTCGAAATTTCTCCTACTCCAGCTTTTGATAGGCGTAAGAATGACTAAAGGATGCTTCAGAGGTGTCATTGTATAAATTCTTTGCTAAACGTAAAATTAAATGTTCCACGGACATTATATTATTTTAATATAAATAAAAACATTGTATAGAAAAAGCCTAAAAGTCAGTATAATTGCTAATTATGGTAAATAGTTTTGGCTTTCTGGCTACTTTAGCCAGAAAGCACATGCTCACAACAATCACAAGTTATAATTACCAGTTAATGTAACATACATGTTCTTTAACTATGGGAGGAGTACCTGGAGTATCTCGAGAAAACAGAAAATATAGACTAAGTGCAACAGTGCTCATCACTAAGTGATTGTGCTGGCCTTCGTTTATGTACACTCTTGGAAAGTTTAACAAAAATAGTCAAAGCTGTAAAATCACTTGTGCAGTGGGCGGGAACAACCTGCCGATTTTTTTTTTTTTAATTCAGTAAACCTCATTTGCCCTCAGGGGGGGCAATTTCAAAGCAAATTGTAGCAGCATGACAAGAATGACAAGATAGTGGAATTAAACATTAAAAATAGAATAAACAAATTTAAAAAAAAGCCATACACATGTGAAGCAAAGACCTTGTGAGATAAAGCAGTGCTGGGACAATACCTATCCATTCATCCATGCATTCATACATCCTCTTTACATATGTTATCCTGTGGATTTGAGGTTTGGAGGAGGGTGGAAGCTGCCATCTGTCATCTAGGGTGCAAAGTTGACAGGTTACCAATCCATTGGTGGGCATTATGAGACCTGTATGTGTGACACTACTAAAAGAAAGGAAAAGAAATGAGAAACGTCAGTTAATAAAACTCTGATATATTTTTATTTTTATTTTACTGTTGCTTGTGTATCTTAACTTCTTAAAGCAACTTTTAGACTTATATTAGGTCTCAACTTACAAAGAATTACTGAAGAGGATTAATTAGTAACCCTCAGTAATGGCCACAAGGTGGCACTATAAACCCAATTAAAAAAACTGGGCGAGGAACACAAGAAACATGGTATTTCTTTGAATAACTTGTTTGAGATTTAAAATACATAGTCACTTAACTAGTCATACATTAATAATTGCCCCTATGGTGTCTTACTATGTTGTTCATATCTATGCCACATTTATACCTTTTAAACTGTTTATCAGATAAAAATAATCTTGATTTACTGTACAAGCTTCAGTATTTCAGAATCTTTTTTTGCTCTTTGTTTATCCCAAAGATGATGTCTTCCCATCTGCTGATCTGTGCTACAACATGAGGGAAGCATCACACGAGTGTCGGTCCAATGTGTAACTGCCTTCTCCGCCTGCCTGATCTTACAGTAGCAGCCATACTGTTGCACGGTTTCATCCAAGCACGATGGATTTTACCCAAACGTGCAACTGCTCTGACAGGCGGACCCTCGTCTGTTCTGACAGAGCTGCTACTGCCAGGAGAGACAGGCAGGCAGTGAGAGAGGCAGGTGGACCGGCAGGCGGGCAGGCAGAGGGTATGGCGCTACATGGAGCAAGAGCCTGGGCCCTGTACACTCAAGAGCCCTTCAGCAGTATCCAGACAGGCATGTGTCCTCCATGTAAGCCAGCAGGGACACAGATTCAGGCACTTTAATGGTCTCCGCCGGCTCAAGCAGATGTTTTCTGGGTATTGTTGTTCTGCCTCCGTGGTAATTGTTTTCCTTCAGGGCCAGCCAGTGGGACAAGGTGCCAGGTTGTGTTGTGGGAAGGAGTTATGGAGAGATGGAAAGACTGTCAGCAATGCTTTGGAGACTGCTTCATGGAGGTTATCCAGTTTTTTTTTTTTATGTTATAAATGGACACTAAAAAGAATATGCTAATTAGTTATATGCTAAGTAGTTTTTACCCATAATTTCATAGATATTCAGTGTCCAGTTATCAGAGCACCAAAGAGGTGTGCAGACTAAAGTTTAGACAATAAAACTATGTCTAAACTCCAGTATTAGTGATTACTGAGATTTCATTCCATTATAAGTCACTACAGTTATGTTAGCAGCTGTCACATTGTACATCTGCATGCAATTTTACTTTTTTGTGAGCTGACCAGAACCTTTAGCTGACAGCTGGGATGGGCTCCAGCGGATCCCCGCGACCCCGAATAGGAAGAAGCAGGTCTAGATAACGGATGGATGGACGTGAGCTTTACCATGTAGCTTAAAGTCAACTTTTGGCCACATGGAGTTAATTGTTTCTTCATTATTTCCATTTTGCAACATCTTGTTGTTGTGAAGTCAGTTTCCCTTCACAGACACTTAGCAGTTTGTTTTGACGGAGTTCCAACCATCACTGTTTACGGAGAAAAGCTAATGCTCTCAAACTGTGTTAGACACCGAGTGTTATCTCCTGACCCCATGTCGAACGTGTCGTCTTAATTAGCTCAGTGAAGTAACAAGACCTTATTAAAGGGTCAGATATTCTCCAAAGATTGTCTACAGTAGAGAAGAAAAGACCCACTAGGGGGCACTTTGAGACTTCAGATCAAAAGGAAGAGTGGCAAAAGCCTCTTTTGCAAACTCTGTAATAGTTTGAAATGTGTTCACTTTAAGCTCAGTGAGAATTTCTACACAGAGTAACATGTTACAACATTCCTTGAAACTAAATCAGTATTGGAGGCACTCTCGGTTTGTTTGGGAAGCATCATTCAGAGCGCAGTGGATGCAGTTTTGAACAGACCCTTCGGCTAGAGCCTCAATTCAGTATCATAAACTGTTCAGCGTCCATTCCCTGCGCGAAGCAAAGACTCAAAAGAGGGATCTTGAGGGACGGGGAAGTTGCTCTTATCTGTTTTAATGGCACACCGCACTCCAGGGAAGCTGCAGCCTTCACTAAAAGCCAGTGTCAGGATGTTAAGCGTTTTCAGAATGACGCAAGATGTAAGTAATTTGGTCCAATCATGTTTTCATTTTTTTATATATATATATATATATATATATATATATATATATATATATATATGTATATATATATATATATATATATATATA
>JAOWBL010069706.1:0-16910 GCA_028564865.1 Zenarchopterus dispar
AATGTTAGTTATGAATGGGATAGATTCATTTTAGCTGATTCTGTAAATGTATCGTATAATTGTCTTTTTTTTTTGTGCATGTGTGCGTGTATGTGTATTTGTGTTTGCAGTATAAACACAAGAGGACAAAATGAATTAATGAGTTTAGTTCTCAATATGTACAGCTTACAAAAATTACAAACAAGCCAAACACAAATAGTGCAGTTGTATTGAATTAATTTGACATTTAAACATTGTTTAAATGTCAATGTCAAATGTCAAACTGTTTTGCATAATGATAAAAACAAATTTGTAGTGAAATTGCAATTCTAGGTAAATGCTTATACACAAAAATTCATGTTGTTATCCATGTGTTTCAATGCTTCTATGTGAAGGTGTTTGAGCGTCAGCTGCGCTTGGCAGTGGCCATGCAGAAGCCCCTGGTGATCCATTGCAGGGATGCAGATGATGACCTTCTAGCAATCATGAAAAAGTGTGTTCCCAGAGAATACAAAATTCACAGGTGCGTGAGTGTTTGTGCAAAATAATTGTGCCTAACTTCTTTTTTTAAAATTCCTTTTTAATATTTGATTCATTCTTCCTTTTACACAGATCATGTTATAATGCTGTTTCGAAAATCCTCTGGTCATGCCACGGTTACCTCTGGCTTTATTCACTCTGTTGAGTCTGTTCTTTCACAGTGGAGGGTGCAGTGTTGACAGTGTGACTGCTTTTGTTATTGGCTCAGTATCAGTGAGAACAGTGGGTGCTTCGCATAAAGCAAGTGCTCATTTTTGCCAGGAATTGTCTCATTTCAGCCTGCCAGCAGGACTTAATTCTTCAGGCACATAAGTCCAATTAGCTGGCATGTCAGCTAGATCAGCTGGCTGTCAGCGACCTGGGTTCGAGTCCAGGACCTGAATCCCCCTCCACCTGTGCCACAAGGTCTTTAAACAAAAGGACCTGCTGTGTGTATTTGCAGATCTGTTCACTTAGCTTTAATCTTTATCCTTTTTCTTTTGGACTTTTATGGTTTTTTAGGCATTGTTTCACAAACAGTTATCCTGTCATCGAGCCCTTCCTGAAAGAGTTCCCCAACTTGTATGTGGGGTTCACGGCCCTGATCACCTACACTAAGGCCACCGAGCCCCGAAATGCTGTCCGCCAGATTCCTCTTAACCGTATTGTTCTGGAGACGGATGCACCATATTTCCTGCCAAGACAGGTACATTTAAATAAAGTCTAAAGTAATTCATCCATCTTAGAAAATACAAAGATCAATACTTACCTCATACTAAGCAACAAATAATTTCATTTTGAGCCATACAGTTCTTAACGTACTTATTGTCACTCAAATATGCTTTCAAATGTCAATGATGAGATTTATATTTTGTCTTAAAAGGCGTAATGAGATTAACATTTATTTAGATAAACATTTAGATGTGGTTTTGAAAATAGATTTTTGGTGGTTTGAATTACTTTAACTGTGCTAATTTTAACAATGACCAGCTGTTAAGGGCTCTGTGAGAAACAAGAAGACTCAGCCAGTGGTTATTGGGGGGTGGGTGGGGGTGGGGGTGGGGGGCAGTGTTTTATAGTGGAAACGTATTACTGGCTGGTCCTTTTCCTCACTGAACATAAGGAGAATCACAGCAATGGTAATCCTGCCACAATATGTTACTGCTGCTGTGATGATGGGCATGACACTGATATTTGAATATTTGTATAGATTCCTGTCTTATAAGATCCTCCTCAACAAAGGCGTGGCTTACGGTGTTTGCATCTTTGTGGCTGTCTCACTCTTAACAGGTCAGCAAAGATGTCTGTCGGTTTTCCCATCCTGGAATGGGCATCCACACTCTGCAGGAGCTGAGCTGGTTGAAGGGGGAAGATATGTCCACAGTCGTCAGCACCCTCCGAAACAACACCACTCAGCTTTACGGCATATGATCTTCAGAGAGAAACATGAAGAAAAAGAAAAGGAAAACCTGTTAGGACAGAGTAGAATGAGGCTGCGCTGTACATAAACATTGTCAACTGCTTTTTGTTTTAGATTTATAAACCTGTCCATCTATACATGTGGAAGGATAAAGGTTCAATCCCATTTTAAAAAAAAATCCCTTAATGCTCTTTCAAACAATAAAGGGTAAGATAAGAAATAATTGGAATGAAAATGCTATATCGTAGAGATATTGTTTATATGGTTATAGTTGCCTTGTTGGATATCTTTTTTTTGTGTCTGATTTCATGTTGGGCTTGTCTGCCTTCTGTGCAGTCTAGTTTAGTTGGATTCAGTGAATAATCCGTATTAAAAGCTTTTCATTCTGGTTTCTTCATCAGGTGTGTTTTGTTCATTATTTTAAATGTAAACAAAAAAATCTGACGCAAGAGCATGTAATGAAGCCAACTTCATTGACTTTTATATGAACAAAGCAGATTTTATTTTATTTTTCTTGCTAGGAATGAAAGAAACTGGCTCGTCCATTACTCTGCTTTGAGTTTGCCATCCGAGCATTAGATTACTGGTGGACATGTCTCTGGTACGTCTAATGGCATGTTAAAATATGTTTTTTCCATCTTACTGTGATTTCAGTAATACATTGTTTTAGATCCCCTTAAAGAATGTAGGTCAATTCGCTACACTGAAATTGACCAACAAAACAAGCGTCTGAGCAGTGTGTGCTTTTCAGTCTGTGGCCTACTTACTGAGATTTGGACAGTTCTGTTGGCAGTTTTATGACTGCAGGAAGAATTGGTTTTTAGGTGGTCAACTACAGGTTTATCAAGAAGCAGTTAAAACTTTATTCAAGCATTTACATTCTTTATTCAGGAAATATATAACAGGATATTATTTATTTCTCAAAGGAAAATAATGGTTGAGTCGCAGCATCAAACCCAAGATGTCGCCAACATGATCAAATTTACAGAAAAGAGCCATGTTCTTGGAAACGTGAGACCAAAGTTTAATTCATGCTTTAGTTTTCAGATGCATTTAAGTTCCTGAAATATGTTCAGTTTTTTTTATTTTAAAGCAATTCAATAACCTAAAATGATTATGTAAGCCATCTCAGATGAGTAGTGTAGAGGCAGGAAAAGCTGTTTTATTGGCCTTGATATGAAACTTTTTGTTTTTGTACTTTTATTTTAATTAACTATAGACACACCAGCTACTTAATGAGCCTTGGTAACAAAGACTCCAGCAGCAAATCTTAAAACAATTCCTACATCTTATGGATGTGTGCTCATTCTTAATTTTGTACATTTTTACATTTAGATTTTTATTTAGTTTGACATTAAGATTCTTATTTTATCTCATTCCATGCCCTGCTGTCTGCTGTTTTGTGTTCACATCTACAGTATATGAAGTATACTACCTTTTCTACAAAGTTCTGGAGATAAGATGGTTACATTATTGTTAAATAAAAATAGGATAAGTGACTTCTCATAAGCTCAATAATTTACTAACACTCAAATTCCACTCATACATAAGATTATTCACTTAATTCTTTTGAAATAGTATTTATTTTTTTCATGATTTTATTTTATTTTAAACAATTTTTTCTGTTCAGGCTAGATATGCAATTGCAAAACTGATTTGTTTCATTTGACCAAAGACAAAACAATGTGTATGAATAAATCCCATTGTTTTCTGGATACCTATCCCTCTGTGCTACCCTGTTATAGACGGATATTTTAAACTTAGTCCAGAGGAAGTAAAAGCAGTGAAAACAAGAAATGAGCATCTGAACGAGAGGTGGGACATAGCCCCCAAATGAATTGATTTGAAGATCAAATAATAGGAAAAGCTAGATTCTTAGTCTTGATCATGGATCACCAAACCAGTGAAACCTCAATATTCATTGTAGAGCTTCTGGTAGTGATGGCTTCACTTAGTGATGACTAAAATAAATACTAATTTATAATGTTTCTCCTGTCAAGACAAGTCTTGAAAAACTAGAGGTCTTACAGAGTTGGTTACAGAAAAAAAAAAGTTATTTAGAATACATGATGTCGTATGCAGTATGGGATTCATTCAAATTATAAGGCAATGAGATAGAAAATACAATTGCGATTACTTTAAAAATAATCAGACACTATTTACTAGTTTTCAGGAATCACATTTTGTTATGAATTCTGGGACAACTAGTTTGAACACTGGACAAATTCAAAATGGACCATCTTCAACTGGTATCATAGATTCAATTCAAGTAGAATTACAATGGGTTCTGGGAAAGAGGAGCCTGCAAAGGTAAATTACTGAGGCTATAGCAGGAGTAAAATAATAAAAATGGGCTTGTCCTAATCGGAAGCATTATTTTGGAATAAAGAGAAACATTCTCGTTTACAAAGCAGAATATGTACTGCTCAAAGGAAGAAGAAATCATTACAATTTTTTTTTTTTTACCGTATTAGAAGTTGCTTTCTTGAAACAAAGGAACTTGGAGAACATAAATTAATACATAAAAACAAAATTGTTGAAATTTCCCGTTAGCCAGTTTTCCAGTAGTAGTGCTATCCGGAGCCTGAGGGGGGCAGCAGTACGTCATTGTTGCGTTTCGACTGCAGATCAAAGAAGAAGAAACAGCGAAGCAGACAGGCGGCTAAGCACATATGCTAGTACTTAACACGATAACAGATTAATGTTAAACATGGATAAAAAGAAGAAACCCTTGAATGTGGATGCTTCATCGGTCAGTCACTTAATATTAAGCGTTTATACAATGTATCTAATGAATTGCTCTAATGTGTGACTTATTTAAAGGATAAAATGCAACTCACTAGCTAACTTTAACGGTGAGGCAGTTTGATCAGTTGATGTTTGTGTAAAAATGTCAAGCTTTAATTAATTAACATGTTGTTTTCCCACAGCTCGTAGATCTTAAAGCTGAACTGTATAGGAAACAGGAACAGTTCAAACGGGAGAAACTCGGTCAAGAAAACGCCAATGCCGGACTCAAAGCAAAATCAGCCGTCAAGGTTGGAGATACAATGGAGGATGTTTGAAACAGCTTGTCTGACGACACACCAACATTTCATACCCTCTTCTGCCATTTTATCCCCGCAGAAGCCCAACGTGTGGACTAAGCAAAACGCTGGTGTTTCAGCAAGAGCTGCGAAAGATGCAGAGCAGCTGGCAGAGGAGCAGATCAGCCTGGACACAGCGAAGTGAGTCCACAATGACAGCAGGTTTCATGAATTCAAGAAACTGGAGGAAGACATGACTCCTCATTGTTCCTCTCACAACAGGCGCAAGTTGGAGGAGAAGGCTCGACTCTATGATCAGATGACAAAAGGAGACTTTCCAGGTTTGTGACCTGTCTGATGTTCACATGTACAACATGGTGGTGTTACTTTGTGTTGATCCTGTCTTGTAATGCATCAGATGAAGAGACGGAGAAACTCTTCCTTGTTGACTTCACTCAGAAGATTATTGACAAAAACAGAGAAATGGTTACACACAGGGAGATGGAGAAAGATGAGGAAAGAGACAGCTCGTTACCTATTCCACCTCCTCAGAACCCAGATGAGGAATGGTAATTTCCTATTAAATTTTTATTAATGTATGTATGTGGGTATCTAAGTGCGTGTGCACATATGTATATCAATCATTGTGAGTCCTCACTACATAGCTGTATGTTCAGTGTTACAGTGTGTCAGTATTCTAAAAGAGTGAGAATTTAAAACCTGTTTTTTATAGGGTGGACTTTGTTGATGCTTTGGGACGATCTCGAAGATGCATGAAGAAAGACTTGCCAGATTTTAAGAAAATGGATGAGAACCTTAAAGGAAAAGGGTAATTATTTCAGTTTAACTTTCAAATGAACTAATTCATTTATTTATTAGTAGAGACATGTTGTCTGATGGTACCTCTTCTGCACTTTATTAAAAAAAATGGTGCTTTCAAAAATGCAGAGATTTGTAGTTTTAAAACAGTTAAAGTTGTCTACAGAGTAAAATTACCTTCTATTAAATGGGAAATATTCAAGTTTAGAAAGCAGCAGAAGAACTGAAAATTTGGTAGCTAGTTTCAATGTTTAAACAAAAGCAAATGAAAGGTACCATCATCTTTGGGAGAGAATTTAGCACAGAAGGATGAGGTTGAAGGATGTAATGGTTTTTATTAGTTTTTTGTTTTTGTTTGTTTGTTTGTTTTGGTTTAGTTTTTCTCTTATTTTTAAAGAATTGAGAGATGGATAGTATAAACTGTAGTTTAAGCCTACACGTATTTTTCAGAGTGTAATGTGTATATAATCTATATACAATGTTGTATAAGTATATTCTCAATTTTATTTATTCTATTACTATTGTAGTTTTTCCCTCTTTCAACAAAAACATGGCTAACACATGGGTATGACTTTGCTCCGCAGAGCAGTGTCCTCTGAAAAGACCCTTCTGTCAGAAGATATGCGTCGAGAACTACAGAGACAGGAATGGGAGAGGGAGGAAGAAGAGGCTATGAAAAGACCCATTGGACCTATCCACTATGAGGATATCAGAGCTCAAGGTTAGCATCAGATCAAAACTTTTTATATACACATTTAAAATGCAGTGTATCATTTTATTTATTTATTTATTTTTTAATATGGACAAATTTACCTTTTTTTTCCTTCCTCCATGTCAGAGGCTCGGGAACTTGGTGTGGGCTACTATGCTTTCTCTCAGGATCAAGAACAGCGCTCAAAGCAAAGAGAGACTTTGGATATGCTCAGAGATCAAGTGAGTTGGAAATGGAAGACATAAATGTTAGATTGACAAAATCAGACATGTACATGGTACTTCTAAACACATGGTTAAATATGAAAATGGAGAGGCAAAACAACTTCTGACAAATATTGCCTGCATCAAGACAGACATAAACAATAACAAAAAGGATGAGCTTTTCTGTTTTCCTCGACTTGTCCATGTACTGGAGGCAGACCTTAAGAATCACTTTTAGAACAGGAATAATCTAAAGGGAATATTAAAGAAATTCTTTGCCATGCCCAGTGATCTGTTTTTCTGGTAAATAGATCTTAAATAAATCTTCTTTATTAATTATTTCTTAATCTGAGCAGATGAAAAATATTCTTCCTCTCTCATATACTTCCTGTCCGTTAGACAACAGATCAGCGTGCTAAGAGAGAGCGACTGAAGGAGAAGAGGCAGGCCATCCTGCAGGCTAGACTTGCCAAGGTGAGGCAGAGGAAGATGAAAAAGGCAAAGCTGGATGGAACTGAGGAAGAAGAGAGACAAGAGGACAAACAAGGTTAGGATCCATGTCTGCTTCACATTAGTTGCTGCTACACACTATAGCTCCATTTGTCAAATGTAATTGAAGCTATTTGTGTAAAACGTATGTTTAGATGCTGTGGTTTAATGATCATAGGCATGTTTGTGAAAAATTATGAGGAATGGTTTTGTCTCAGGAGATGAGGAAGAAGAGGAGGCTGAAGCAATAGGGCCCATGCCAGATGACCCCCCAGAGGTCAGCACTCTGAAGAAGGTGGAAGTAGAAATTCAGGAAAGGAGGGACACCAGGCCAGGAGTCCCTCATGTCAGAGAATGGGACAGGGGCAAAGGTAAGGTGGAGGTGGGGGAGTGGTTGGGGAAAAAAATGGAAGTGAGGCAAATGTTAACTATTAACTGTTGTAGTAAGCAAAGCTTCATATTTCAGAGATTCTTCATCACTTGCATTTTCTTTCTTGCTGTCAATTTGTCCAAAGCATTAATAGGACTGATCCTCCTAACTGAAAATTTTAGGATCATTCATGACTTGTAGTGATTCTTGTCAATGTTTGTCTTATCTTTAATACAGATAAATACACTATTGGTAATGCACAATCTACATAAAATATGTGACTCTCGAAAAATATCAGAATAAAAAAAAAAAACCTTAAGAAATAAAAAGGTAGGTAGATGAAGCATCATTCCAAAGCAAAGTGACTGTGATGACGCCTGCTTTTGGCTCCCAACTCACTTGCATATAACACATGCAAACACAAATGAATTCTGGCTGATACATGAGGAGGATTGATTAGAAACAGAAGTCATATTTCCATGTTGCAATAATGTGCTTGTCTTTAGTTTGGTTATAAAATTTTGCCTCAAAAAGGAGGAAAAGAAAGTTGTAAAATACAACTAACTGGAGAGCTGTTTTATGATGTATATATTTTTTCCTTTCAGAATTCATGTTTAGTGAATGGAAAAGTCGCCGTCGAGAAGAGAGAGATACAGAGTTTGCCCCTCCCTCTGCATACTTTACTAATGAGAGATCAAAACCAGAGAAGAATAAAAGTCAGAATAATAAATCCAGCAAGTCCTTCGTCTCAACAAAGGTTCCAGGAGGGATCTCTGAAAGCATGGCAGAACCAGAACATCAACCTCCAACTGTTTCTTCATCTCCTCAGCCTCAACAGAATCCTTCAACATCTTCACCGTCTCCAGATCCAGCACCTGCAGAGACCGCTACACCTTCAGCTCCCCATTTTAATCCTCAGTACCCCCAGTATCCCCAGAACCCCCCTCCAGCATTTTACCCACAATTTTGTCCTCCGCCTCATTCTCAGTTTGTAGGTCCACCTCCATTTATTCCACAGTACCCATATCAGTATCCTCCCCAGTATCCACCCCTATATCCACCCCCATATCCACCTCAGTATCCATCCCAGTATCCATCCCCATATCCAGCTCAGCAACCACCGCCACATCCAGCTCAGCATCCACAACCTCTACCTGCTGAGCAGAGTCAGACTCGGCAACAGTCTCAAGATGCTCCTGAGAGTCTGGACGACATGCTGTCTTTCTATAGGAATTCTACCTGAAACCCCCTTTCACAAATATAAATGCTACTGTAGAAATGGTAGAAAGCAATGTCTCCGTTCTTTGGAATTGAAAATCTAATAAATGTCCTAAATGTTGACATTTTTCAGATTCTTTTGTACTTTTCTTGTTATTGTGAAAAATTGGTGGATTGAAGGTTGTTTAGCTAGATTAGATCCCGGATATTGTGCGCCTGATGCTTAAATTTGTGTAGTGTTTTTGTTATATGCACTATATTATGTTAATTTGAAATGATTAAGGTTGGATGAGTGAATTGCAATACAAAAGCATCCACGAGATGGTGCTATATACCTTGAGGAAAGTCTGCAAGGTGCTGTGCAGTATTTTATCTGAAGTACATAAAGCAGCAAATAGTAAAATTATCAGTTAATGGGTCAAATTTTCACATATTTTCCTTCATCATGTATATGTAAATGGGAAAAATCACAACAAAACAGTCTTCAGTAGAGGACGTTTAAGAGCAAATAACTCATTGTCAGAAGCTAAAATTAAAAAAAACGACATCTACTTAAGATTCAATTCAAATATGACAAATCATTGGCGTGCGTAAACTTGATCAGAAAATGCAGCAGGTGAAGCCTGATGAAGTCTTTCATTTGTTGTATTTCCAATTTTAAAACTTGTTCATGCTGAAGAGGAAGATTTATTCTTTACTGCATGCCTCAAAATCAAGTTTAGCAGATCATTTAAGGTTTAAAGTGCAGAGGATTTGTATTACTTTTAAACCTGTACAACTTTTCCCAAGTCTCTCCTGCACTTTCAACCTATCCCCGTTGCCGAGGTGACTTTGAAACCTACTTAAACTATATAAAATAGAGGATTTTCAGGTTTTTAATTAATGCAGACCTAACAATGACCCAACTGCTGAATTTAGTAATGTTTGTTCTAGAGATCTCTATCTGGTCATATAATTTTGTTCGTACCCATGCTTCACCTCTGCAACGAGTTTAATTTACTTTGACCTGGAATTTCTGCTGTAAATTTGCCAACAGATGGCACTGAAAACATAGTAATGCAAAGATCTTCAACCTTGGTGGAGTAAGTAAAAGATCAGAAATACAATCTGTCGTAACAAATGACTGTGTTTATCTAGGCTGATTATATTGACTCTCATGGTTTTAAATGTATCACACATGACCCCTGGTCTTGTCCAGAGATTGGATAGCGGCCAGTAGCGTCATTAATAAGCACCCAAACAACAACTTGATTACACATTAAACATATCACTCTGTTACACTATCACCTGCTTGGCTTATTTGAGTTCTGATTATGTTTACACACATTTGGTGTATGTTGTAGCTCTTGCTAATAAAATGGAGTTCATTTTCATGGTGTAGTGGATTATTGACACCCATGTGACTTTAAAATAAATATTTCTCCCCCTCTGTGTTCCTGTGGTCTTCAATTTGACAGGTTCAAGCTGACTGAGCCTTCAAATGACCAATAACCACCCTCTTTATTAGATGTTGCATGTTATTTTTAGGAAGTGCTTTTTTGAGTATAACATTTTTGAAAATTGTGTTTTTACTCAAACAAAGGATGTCAGTACTGCTAACAGATTTAAATGATGACCATTTTACATCTGCATAATAACATCCTCTTATAATAGTATCGCTATTATTATCCTATACTACTAGTATCCAAATAATGACATTTACCTAATGTGTCCATAGTATGTATGGAAGCAATATTATGCCTAAATTATAGGCTGAATATACATCCATCCATTTTCTATACCCTCTGAACCCATCTACTGGGTCATGTGGGTCTGCTGGAGACAATCCCAGCTTATTACACGAAAGAGGCAGGGGTACACCCTGGACAGGTCGCCAGTCTATCAGAGGGCTACATATAGAAACAAACAACCATGCACACACATGCTCACACCTACAGGCAGTTTAGAGTTGTCAATCAACCTAACATACATGTTTGGGTTAGGGTTGGAAGCCTGTGGGAGGAAGCCGGAGTACCCGTGAGCCCACGCAAACATAAAGACAACATACAAACTCAACACAGAAAAACTCCTAGCAGGCCTGGGGCTTGAACCAGGAACCTTCTCACTGTGAGGCAACAGTTCTGACCACTAAGCCCGGCTGCCACCTGAAGAGGGCTTATTACAACATAAATGTATCTGTTTGGTATATTCTTAAAAAGAAAGATCACACTCAAGAACACCAAAATGCCTGGAAGACCAGAGAAGACAACAAACATGGCAGAATCTTTTAAATGATGGAGAAAAAACCCTTCGAAACATCAACGAAAGTCAAGAACATTCAGGAGAAGGTGGGCGTATCATTGTCAAATTTACAATCATCAGGAATGTAAATATAGAGAGTTTACAACGAGGTTCAAACCGCTGATGACATCCAAAAACAGGAAAGTCAGATTAGACTTTGCTAGAAAACATCTGGAAAAAAACAACCCCGACCCTCCTACCTTCCCCACCCACATTCTGAAATCAGATTCTTTGGACAGATAAAACCAAGATAGGCTTGCATCCAGATAAAAGTATGAAGAAGATAAAAGAAAACGTATGATCTGAACTGAGCTACACTTGCATGTGTCAAACATACGGTAGCGGAGGCAGTTGTAGGACACGGCACGAATGGCTGATAATGAAATGAGCTCACTGGTGTTTATGGGGAATGTGACTGCTGACAGAAGTAATAAGATTAATTCTGAGGTGTTTTGAGCTATACTCACATTCAGGCAAATGCCATAAATCTCATACGACAGAACTACACAGTGCAGATTTCCAAATGTACTGGAAAAAAAGGTTTTCAAAGACACAGAAATTGAATATTCTTTTAATGGCTAAGTCAGTTGTCTGATATCAACCCAAAAAACAGATTTTTGTTACTGAACACAAAACTGAAGACAGAAAGGCCCACAAACACGCAACAACTGAGGGTCACTGCAGTGAAGTCACTGACTGCAAAGGATTTCCATCCACATATTAAAAAATATAAGCATATCTATAATTATGTCACTTTGTTCTAATATTTCTCTTGAAAATGAAGATACCTTGCTTGTAATGGTTTTAAATCCTCAATGGTAAATGTAATACTTAAAAAAACAAACTCTTACATTAAAGCTGTAAATCTACACTCTGACCACAACTTGATTGTTTAATGTCAAATATCTTGAGGTGATGTGTAAAGGCAAAAGCATAAAAACCATAAACATTCATTATCATTGTTCAAATGCTTCCAGACGTCACTGCAACAGACCGAGATAAGCTGACATCAAGTCACATTCAGCAGACACCATACATGCTAACGTTTGAGACTATAGTCAGACTGTGAGACTAACCATTTAAATTAGATTACTATTAAAAAAAAACAAAGAAACAAATGAAAACTGCACTTTGAACAATTTCCAAGATAAGTCTTTATTCAAAATAAAAGACCTGTAAAACACCCAGTGACTTCATAAAATGAACACTCAGCTAACATTTCAAGTACTATCTATACGTTATTTATGTATTAAATGACTCAAAAAAGGGAGATGAGATTTCCATAGGTATCAGATTTTGGCTATTTTCATTGAAATCTTTTAATCAAGTTACTTATATTAGTCACCTCCAAAGTCATGTAGAAGTGCTCCCATTCAGTTTAAAAAAACGTGCAGAAATCTGAGTTGAGTTGGTGTATGAAGGTCAATAATTCAGTCCAGTGTGTTTCCATCCATCCATCCATCTTCTTCACCCGTTGTTCCATTTCTGGGTCACGGGGGTCTGCTGGAGCCTATCCCAGCCCATCCCAGGCGAGAGCCGGTGTGTTTCTTTGTTTTTTTTAATTTTTTTTTATCATGTACCTTAGAAGCATGAGTTAATTGTTCTGAGTTACTTATGCACTTTTTTTCATTTCCCATGTCCATTTTCCCACCCCTTTACCAAATTTATGACAATCTTTGTAGTTAAACTCAACCAAAGCCAGCATAGAGGTCTGGATGGCACGCCCTGATACCGGGAGGACGTTCCTCACAAGATGGGAGCTCCCATCCCAACATGCAACCAGACCTTGGGAGTTTCTATAGCTTTGGTATAAAACAGACATTTCATCTATTTGAAGTAAACTGCTAACCAAAATGACTTTATGACAGATTTTAAAGTGTGTATGATATAGTGTCACCTAGTGGCAAACTTTCACATTACATTTAACAGAATATTCTCCAATGAAACCAAAATCTTTTATTGGAAAGCCTGTAGGTGAAGCTATATTGGGTGTGCAAGACGCAACAGACGAAGTCCAGAACCAGCATTTGGTTTGGATCTTCTGGGATGGAGAAGGTGACCGACACCAAATTTTTATCTTCTGTTGATAAAAAAATGGTTATTTTGAGAAGATAACAACACTGGGATTCTTAAACACCAATAAAAACATTTTTAATGAATATTGCATTAAAATATTAAGATCCCTTGAAATGCTACACCAGAATCTTAATGAATTATAATTATTTAGAAAAATTCAAACTCTCATGAGCAACAGAGCTTTAATAGGACTTCAATTGTGTAAATGTAATATGTTCAGTGTTATCACAAGACTACAGCGTTTTCACATGGGTATTTGTGGCCCTAAAACATTGGTCATGTTTTGTGGAAGGGACATTGTGTGAGAACCCAAATGGCCGCGTGTCAGATGCAAAGCTTATTGCAAAATCTATTGCAGCTCCCAATCAACAAATGAGTGCTCGAGGAACCAGAGTGTGAATGGAGCGGGCTATTTTCCAGAGAGTAAACAATCAAGTGTATATTCTTATGGCACTGGCTGTCACATACTTGTTGTGTCTCTGTGTATTGTATCCTCCTCCTATTGTACTGATGAATCAAAAGAAAAAAATACCAGTGTGATACAAAGGCAGTGTCATTTGCCATTCTTACTGTTCTGAAAACAAAAAAAGAAAAATTTTATTCATTCTTATTGTGCATCACGTCCTGCCACAGCACGGGAGTGTTTCCAGCTGTGAGAGCACATCGCACGTAGACTCTCCTGGTTCATGGTAATGAACATCTGTAGTCAGAATTGATTCTGTGGACATTCTCCAGTTTCCATGTGTGAAAACAGCCGAAGATCTTGCAAAATATCTGCATGCTTGTGAGTATTGTCTAAGTTTTGTCTTTTATGTTGTTTGATAAAAATAAGTGGCATCAGAAAGCAAAGTGGCTTTTTAAATAATCTTCTTACGAAATGACTGCAAAGTCTTAAGTGAGGAAGCAACCTGGTCCCATTTCTTGCATATTTTCTAAAAAATGGTATTTTCCGACCTTAGTTGGGATTACTTGTCCATGACTTTGATGAGCCTAATCACTTACAGGAAGGTCGTGCCTTCTGCACAGAGAAAAGATCTCACTATTTTTATGTGGTTGTGCAATTCTGTTATTGCTGAGCAAAATTAAGATCTTTTGCTTCATATTAAACAATAATGACTTTCAGCATGTGGATGATGCTTCAGGTTTGATTTGATGTAATTTTCATAATCTCTTCAGCCTTTCTGAATATCAACACACAAAGCACGTGTTTATTATTATTAGCAGTATATTTTCCATCGCTCCAGCTTCAATGATTTTCTTGCTCTTAAAGTTACACCCTGAGCATATTTCCTGACACCTGATGATGCTGCTCCACATCCTTTTGACCTGAGGTGGTAATGAGTTTTATATCTGTGGCTCTGCAAATCTCTGATGTGGAGAGGCAGGGCGGCCGGGGTTGTCCCCTTGTTAATGCAGTTACATCCAGATAAAGGGTACACAAGGAATGGCCGAGGCAATGTTTTTCCAACAAGTATCCTCTCTACCAACAAAATTAAACTTCTGACATGGTGAGATCAAATAAATCCCTTCTCCATGGGATTTAAGGGATCAAATAAATCCCTCGGGGCTCAGAATGTCTGAATCTGTCCTCGGTTGTTTTTATACTAACCCTCAATTTTTTCAGCATGTGCAAAGAAAACCTCTTATAATCTATCCAATTAAGAAACTCTTAAGATATTAATGTTTCACCCCAGATACCACGCTGAGACAAATATATTTTCTTCACACAAAATATCTGTAATCAAAACAACCAGGCCCATCAGATTACAAAATTAAAGTTTAATGCACTCTCCTTAAAACGACATTTGAAATTCCTTATCTAAGTAGAAAGACACATTTTTATTTTATTTTCTATGACTTTTAGCTCAGAGGAATTACTGTTGGGTCTTGTAGCCAAAAATGCCGGCTTGCTGCTGTCATGGCTTGACCTTCAGGTATATAAACCATTATTTTTGGCTGACCCACAGAAACCCACTTTGCTTGCTCCTGCTGCAAACTCCCTAACTGGTTTTCTCCAAAAGTGGCACGCAGGTATTGGCATAAGTCCACCGCGGCCCAGATGTGCTTTGAGCTCAGACAATATATAGTCCTCTATAAGAGGTTTTTAATCCTTTGGGCAGTTTTATGATGCAGTGTTTCAATGACACAGCTGGGGACTGAACTCACAAACTGGGAAAAGGAATCCGACTCATAAATTGCCAATCCCGATGTCGATGCTACAACTGCACGCTCACAGCTGGATGGAGGCTTTGAAAGCAAACCCACATCCAATAGTGCAATTTAAAATAAATAAACAGATAGATGACACCCTGCTGGCATCAGGCCAGACTGAGGGAGAACACTTCATACATATGTCATTTAAATATCTAATAAGATTAAACAATTAAGTGATGGCACCTTGTAAAGAAAAGGTCAATCTCACTGACATCATAATTTCCTTCAAAATACTGTTTCAGGTCATGATAAAATATAATTGCAGAATATTTTTGTCTGAAAAAAATTTCAACACATTTCAGTCACTTGTGTTTTATAATAACAGTAATTAAACCATATTTGAGCTGCTTAAAAAAAACTAAAATATAAAAAAAAACATAAAAGGAAAACACTTATCAGGCAGAGCATTTTGATCATGTGTTCAGAACTGATCAGTATCCACAGGGCAGACGACTTTATTGGCTCAACATCCCACACAGCTCAACATTAGCTCTGTTTTGCTGTTGCCGTCTTCTTTAATGGTTCATGTGTGAATTGTTCTTGCTCTAGCACGTATCACCTCCTCCACTCAGCGAAAGCACGTGCTTCAGATAGAAACACAGGTCTCCTCGGTCAGCATCACCCCACAGAGAGCCGTAATGAGTTGCTGAGCATAATGAGAGCTAATGTTGACACGGCCATTGAGCGTCTCTTGCCACGAGGCCATAATGTCGCTCGTGCTGCGTTGTGTTAAACAGCCACATGTAAAACAGGCTGGTGCCAGTCAGCTTCATGGCAGGCCTGCTGCAGTGTCGTCTCGGCAGCAGATGGATTGGAGAAATAGGGACAAAGGCCTGTGGAGCGCTTAATGACAGCGTTTGGCTGCACTTCCAATTCACAATGTGGGGCAGAAAATTTTTGTTATAAATAATTCCTTTTCTCATTGTCAACCACACATTGTTTCGACTGACCAGTGCTAATGCAATCCCTAAACTTTCTTTGTGATATTGTTACTTTGTAAAATATACAATTTTACCCCTATAAAATATTTTTTTTCACCGAACACATAAATAAGCCAACTTGCTGTCAGAGAGGTTAACAAACCTACCAGAATAAATCCTGCATTAAAAAAAGCAGAACTTGTGTCAAGAAAGTGCAATTAAAGTGAGATTTAGTCATATTATATGCAGATAAATGACCTTTGTTACAGGCATATATGATAAACTGTTAAAACTGTTTATGTGGGATGGAAGTAGTTTAAATTTGTTTTATTTATTTATTTTTAGAGGTTTTTGTGAAACAGAAAATTTCTGTAAGAACTCACAAGCCAAAAACATGCCACCAAATTACAAGGTACATTAATTTATAAGACATAAATGTAAAGTAATAACTACTGTATGGTCAACTACTGTCAGAAAAATGTAGACGAATAAAAAGAAAAATGATCCCCCACCCTGAAAATGTTGTGATAGATTGAGCAATGAGGATAGATAGATTTGTTTAGATGAATAAGAGAAATTTTATTTGAGTTATTATTATTATTATTATTATTATTATTATTATTATTATTATTATTGCTGAATGCCAACTCAGACACCTAAATAAC